>PVJI01004381.1:0-109103 GCA_004026765.1 Micronycteris hirsuta | reverse complement strand
TGTTAGTGAAATTCACCCTGCTTGTAAACTTGTAATCTGTAACTAACCCTTTGTATCCTGCAGTTTTGGCCAAATAGCTTAAGTGTGCTTTTAACTTGTAGCTTGCTTGATTTGCAACCATGGTGTCTGGCAGAAAGACAGCCAAAAGTAAACTCCCCACTAAAGTGTTATCTGGGAATGCAGATGGGGGGACTGCTTTTCTGAGGCAATCTCACTGCCTTAGTAAATCTGCTTGCCTATGACACCTCAAATGATATATACTTTTACAACCCTAGAAAATCCATGAAACTTTATCTATTCTCTGTAACCAGGTTTTACTTTTTTTAGAGACTTGCTTGTAACCTGACTCCTGAAATACTATGCATGCTATGTATTTCTAAAGAGTATATAAGCCAGCTCATGTCTCTGTTCAGGGCCCTGGATTTGGATATTTCTCCCTAGGGTCCGCATGCGTAATAAAGGGTCTGTGACTCATACCTCTCATCAGGAGTTTGGTCGCTTCTTTTCCCGCAACAATGGGACCATTTGTAGGCTTTAGAGACACATGACGTTCATTAAGTGACTCGTTCAGTCGTGTGGGGATGGCACGGAAGGCGCAGTGCCGGCGGTGACTAAACGATTCTGCCCGACTCCGGCTGCAGGTTGGCGGGTGAGCTGCATGTGCCGTCCCTCCCTGAGATGATGTTCGGAGACAACGTTTTAAGAATCCAGCACGGTTCTGGCTTTGGGATCGAGTTCAATGCCACAGATGCTTTAAGGTGTGTGAACAACTACCAAGGAATGCTCAAAGTGGCCTGTGCGGAGGAGTGGCAGGAGAGCAGGTGAGTGCGGGCGCTGGGCAAACGGGGAAGGAGGAGGTTGAAAGACATAGTCAGTCCTGATGTGTGTATTTTATCAGAATGAAGGGCTAGTATTATTCTTAAACTCGATAGTTGGATTATTCTAAAATTAATTTTTCTCATCTATAAAATGGAGACCAGTGACCCTTCCTCTTGAATACTTGTTGAGTAACATTTGAGCTGAGCTTTGAGAGTTCACTTTTATGAGCTTTCACTGTTCTTTAGTGAAGGGGTAGCTTTCGCTGTACTTTAACGTCCCTGTATTTGACGAAACATGTTTCTGATCTGCATTGAAAAATTGAGGACCTTTGAAATTAAGAAAAGTGTATTTTCTGTGACCGCCAAGCCAGTACTTCCTCACTTCGAGCCTGTTGCGCACTCAGCGTCTGGAAGGGGCGGTGCGAGCCCGTGCGCATGCGCAGACCGAGTGGGAGGGCTGCGTCAGCACGCAAGTAACCCACAGTGAATGTGCAGGGCAGAGCCGGCTGTTGTGTCAGTGAGCTGCGACGGGTGTGTGTGTTTAGTGGGGTCTTTTACTTACTTGTCGAGTGTAACTTGGTGTGATATGTGACTCCAGATGATGTGTATTCTGCATCGCTAAGTCTGACCCTTCTCATTTTGGTGTTTGAGGACGGAGGGCGAGCACTCCAAGGAGGTGGTGAAGCCGTACGACTGGACCTACACGACGGACTACAAGGGGACGCTACTTGGAGAGTCACTCAAGTTAAAGGTAAAGCTTGTTTTTTGCTCTTAATGAGCCATCAGTTGTCTTGGACAGTCTTGGCATTAGGACTTTCTAGTAATGGCTTATTTTTGGCTACTACTTTCATCTACTTATTTCTGTTGTGGGAGGCTTCAGAACCTAATGTGAGGGGATTTTGCTTATTGATTATCAGCAGGAAATAAAAGAAGGCCATATTAAATGGAGCAATTTGTATTAAAAGTGTGGTTGGGCCAACGAACTGCCTTAATGCTATCACTGTCAAGAAGCATGAGGGTATGTGTCTGTCCTTATGGGATGTTCGGTTATTTGGACAGAACCTGCTAGCTAGTGGCTTCCACTTTCACAGATGAACAGGTGGGTGGATAGGGCCTTGTCCTGCCCGTACTGTGTGTGAACCTGAGGTGACTCTAGGGGAGCGACCGCCTCTCCTTATCTGAGTCTCAGCTTCATCGGTCACTTGGATGAACAGAAACAGCTGCCTCCCCGCAGGGCCTTGGCGGGGCACGAGCTGTGGGAAAGCTCTCTGTGCCCCGTGTGGCTGGGGCGGCCTCTGTCTGCGCCCTGCGCCGGGAGGCGTTGCTTCGTGGTAGCGGCTCTAGGAGGGTGGAATCGGTGGGTCTCGTGTTGGGGGCTTGGCTGTATTTTGGGAAATGATAGTGTGACTGAAGTGAGGGAAACTTGGCTTAGATTGCAGCCTCTCAATATTACATCCCATTACAGAGAACAACACAATCACACTGTCATTTATACAGTAAAAGTCGTTACTGGAGACCTTGTGTCCCAGGTTGGCGCTCGGGCAAAAAGTCAGGGAGGGCGGCCCGTGGGTGGGCCCCCTGTCTCTGCTGGGATTCTTAGGGTCTAGGGAAGCTGGGGGTCACAGCGGGACTTAATTCTTGCCTTCAGTTGCTGCTACTCCTGTATTCCAAGCTTTAACTCTTTTTCTGTGCTGCTTCCAAGACAAAAAACACAGTTTTTAAGAGGACATTCATTTGTTATTCTTGAGCTCTGACTGTGTGCCAGGCGCTACTCCTAGGAGCCCACGTCCCTCCGTCACTGTCTGGTGGGGAGGGAGGCTCCTCAGACCCTGTAGCGCACACAGGATGGTGTCCTCTCTCCTCGCTCCTGATTAAAAACTTTGTGACCTGCAGAGGCCATTTGACACATCGTTGCCAGAGTGAGGATGTGGGGATTTGTTTGTGTGTTCTTTAAAGGTTTCATTTATGTATTTTTAGAGGAGGAGGGGGGGAGGAAGAGAAATATTGATGTAAGAGAGAAACATCAATTGGTTTCCTCTCCTACATGACCTGAACCGGGACCGAACCTGCAACTGAACCTGCAGCCCAGGCATGTGTCCTGACCGGAAATCGAACCAGTGACCTTTTAGGTTTGCAGGACGAGATGCCAGCCCGCTGAGGCACCGCAGTCCGGCAGGATCCTGTTTTAGCCTCATGCAGTGGTGATGGTGCTGCCCGTGGCTGACTTACGGAAACCCTCCTGGAGGCCGTGGAGGAGCGTTGGCTCCCCTGTGCCTCCGGCTCCTGGAGACCGTTTTCACGTGCCCTTTCCCCCATGTTTCCTTCAGGCCGTGCCCACAACAGATCACATAGATACAGAGAAACTGAAAGCCAGAGAACAGATTAAGTTTTTTGAAGAAGTTCTCCTATTTGAGGATGAACTTCACGATCATGGAGTTTCAAGTCTAAGTGTGAAAATAGTAAGTATTGGGATTTTTGTTTAAAATTTCTTTCTGTCTTCTCTCTCTACCGCTGGTCAGCAGTGTAAGGCTCACTCTGAATCATTCTGTCTTTGCATGATGACCTGTGAAGTTTCACCTGGGTCTCAGGTACATCTTACTAATTGCCACTATAAAATTCACAAAGTCTTAGTCTCTTGTTAAGAATTTAGCAAAGCATTTTTTAAAGGCCTGACCACTGTGTACTTTCTTTGCTTATTATTTAATTTGAATGAAAACTGTGGCTTTTAATTTTCACATTTTGAATTAAAAACAATGTGGAAACCAGGCTGCGCACACAGCAAGGTGAATGTCACTTAAAGGAGGGACCCACGTGTCAGGGCTCTGTGCCCCATGGAGCTGTGCTTCAGTTCCCAGCACAGGAGTGGGGACAGAATGGCCAGGGCCCGTCCTTCCGGAGGACGGGCTGCTCCGGGAGCGGCGCTGGTGCTGGAGCGGCATGCTCGGGAAGAACAGTGGACGGGCCGCGAGCAGCCACTCACGTTTGTCTCCCATCAGGTGGTAGTGGGCTTCTCGGCATCTTCCAGGAACGTGTCTGCTGCACCTTTTTATTGAGTGCCTTGCCCTGTAAGACAAGCTAAAACGTCCCCTCCTCCGCGAGGCCCTCCGCAGCCGAGTTAAACACCCCTCATCCGCACTCAGAAGCACTTCACTTCTCCCTCCCTGACACGCGTGCCAGCGCCTGTCAGAGACGGCTAGGGCCCGGCGCTGTGCTTGGAGCCCTGCGACAGCGAGCGCGGGGGGTGTGCATGGGACAACGGGTGAAAGCAGTGCACCGGAAGCAGCGATGAGTTTGCTTTAAAGTAGAGTCATGTTTCTCTGTAGAATCTGAGGACTTGGGAATTGTAATGAATTTTTAGAGAATCAGTTAGCTTAGCCTCCATATTTTATAGATGAGGCCCCAAAAGACTGGTTAATCTAAGTTGTGTAACTAATTAGCAAAGGTTTTCTTTGAACCAATATATCTACTATTCTATCATTTCACTCCCTGTTTACCGATACCTCTCCCCCAGCTTGTCTTTTTTTTTTTTTAAGATTTTATTTTTTATTTTTAGAGAGAGGGGAAGGAAAGGAGAAAGAGAGGGAGAGAAACATCAATGTGTGGTTGTCTCTCACATGGCCCTCACTGGGGACGTGGCCCTGACTGGGAATCGAACCGGCGACCCTTTAGTTCGCAGTCTGCGCTCAATCCACTGAGCTACACCAGCCAGGCCCCCAGCTTATCCTTTGTCATTTAAGTCTGTCCACTCGGACTCACCATGTCCTGTGCCTTTCCACTTGTCTGCCCATCCACGGAGCTGACAACGGGGAATGTCTGTTATGAGTGTGCCTGTCTGGGTGTGCATGCATATCCAGTGGGTGGGCGTGTGGGGGGCACACGCGTGGGTGAAGGTGCTGGGGAGGGTATGGGCATCCATGCAGTGAGTGTGTACCAGAGTAGGTGGTCTCAAACCGAAGAGTTACGTCATCGTCATTGTGAGGAGTTTCTTTCTCGTCACCTTGTGTGACTTCACAAGCTAGGCCATGGGGTTGCATTGTAAGAATGCCTGGAAGGGTCTCACTGACGCGGTGTTTCTTCTGGGTGGGTTTCTTCCTCACCGTGTAGCAGGCACTGCGCTAAGTGAGATAATTGCCATAGTTCCTGGCTTAGGGGTAATGAGTGTGGACAAATGAAGTTCCCTTGTCGGGAAGCAGAGGCTGGCTGAGAAGTTGGGATGGAGGCGAGAGCCCAGGAGGAGTGGGCCGGGGGGCCTGGGGGCAGCGCCTGCACAGAGCTGCTTCTGCTGGAAACGCGGCCTGTGGGGCTGTCAGGCCAGCGCGGGCTCTGCGCATCCCTGCTGCTGCCGATGAAGGAGGGGACTGTGGGCGGCTCAGTGACTTGCTCTAAGTTCCCGCTTCTCCACCTCATCAGACCTATTGCTCCATCTTATGTTTTTAACAAGTATTTTAAGTATTTAAATATTTAAATGCTCCTCCCTTATTACCCTGAAATAAAGTTCATAGAGAATGTACTATCCGGTGAATCAACATGATGTCCTAACTATAAAGCAAGAGGCAGCTGACAGGGTGAAACGAGATGTGGTGCAGCGTGAGAGCCGCTGTGACCGCAGTGGCGGCCCTGATGAGGGAGCCAGGTGCCCGCGTTCGCACTGAGTCGCTGTGCCTGTGACACAGCGGTGGCGGACAGACGCCGGCTCACAGGTAGTGACTCAGATAACAGTCTGGCGCTGCCTTTGGTGATGAATGTTTCAAAGTGGTGAAGTCAGTAAAATTCCAAATAACACAAAGCATACTTTCTCCTTGATTTATGAGGTCATTGTCTTTCTGGATAATTGAGTTTTGTAATTATATGTAAAATGGAATTAGTTCTGAGGTCAGATAATTACAAGTGGCACCCTACGGGGGTGCCGGGCGAGACCTTCGGAAGTCCCGTGGGATGCCGGGTGAGGCCTTGCTGTGTGCGGCTGTCCTGTGCCCCAAAAAGCAGCGCCGCGCCTCTCGCTCTGAATGTGGTTGCCTGTCCCGCTGCTGACCACGGACTTCAGACTCCCGGAGAGAACCGCTGTCTGATGCGTGGGACCCACCTCTTCACTCTTCACGAACTCGGGCCCCTTCCCTGGTTCTACTTGGGGAACAGGGATGCGTGGGTGTGCTGCAGACGGAGGAGGTTAGGGGCGCGTCCTGACAGCTGATGAACCAGGCTTCGGCGGCGAGAAACGGCGCCTGACCGGCTGCACCGACCCGCGCGTTGCGCTCAAGGCCTCTCGTCTCTGCTTTACGTAAAGTGAAGAATGCAAGATAAGCAGCAACAGAGACCTAGGTGGTTCTTTCATTTTGACATCAATGGCGTTGACATTTACTATAAGTACTACCTTTTTTTAAAAGGTAGGAAAGTGAACATGAGAATTTTCTCATTATTTAGGTACATGTTAATAAGTCTTTTTAACAGTGATACCCTTTGACCTAGAAAAAAATGTATTTCTATTGTAGGAAACTGGAACCAGGATGTTAAATAGTATAATATAAGCAAGGTTTTGAGCCTCAGTTGGTCCAGAAACAAAGAACCTCTAGTTCAGAGATTTCTGTATACTGCTCATTCAGGCCTCCTTCGATGCTTTGAAAAATTTCAGTTAGCACAGGAACAATGTTTAGTTTTCATTAAAATACTGATGTACTTTTTTTCTTTCAGAGAGTAATGCCCTCTAGCTTTTTCCTGCTCTTGCGGTTTTTTTTGAGGATCGATGGCGTGCTCATCAGAATGAACGACACGAGACTGTACCACGAGGTAGCGTCCCTGCCCAGTGAATGTGCTCATTGATGGCCGGGTCTGTTTGTGCCGTTCCCCCGCGTGAGAGTCTGATGTTGAATCTCGCTGCGTGTTATGTGGCCCATTCACGTGCTCTGTGGACTGCAGCTACTGGGACAGCACAGCTTCTTCTCCAAAAGTTCTCGGGGCTGGAAATTGGTTCTGCAAGACACTCCCTCCTGTGGGAAGCAGGGGTTATAATGCTTTTTAAAAAATCTGTGTGTTCTTAATTCGTGTTCAAGAAAACTGTCCCTTGGCAGGGTCTCCCTCTCGGAGCTCACCCATGCCTTCCCGGCCCCTCCTTCCCAGGTGCATGGCCTCTGCCTCTCCCCCTCCCGAGCTGCTTGGCTCTTCGTCACTTTCCGTGATTTGTTTCTTGAGCCCAGCTAGCTGTGGCTGTGCTTTAAATACTTTGTTATTTTATTTTATTTTTTACTATGAGCACTAATCTGTCTTTATTGATAAAAAAGATTAAAACCTTAAGGAGTTTAATCTTGTGGTTTTCTTGTATTAGAAAGTATACCACCCCCCAAAAAAAATTGTGGTCAATTGCTGTTTTAAAACCTAACTTAAAGAAACATTAGATGGGAAAAATTGAAGTACAAAAAAAGTGATTTTAAATAAACAATTTGGCAGGACCTTTGTGGAAATGAGAGAGAATAACATTTTTAATTCTTTTTGGAACATAAAAGTAGCCACTGTTCTGTAGGTAGGTGATAACATTTATAGCTTATGGAAAAGCTGTAGTTCCAAACTTGAAGGTAAAACCTTTACTTGTGTTCCTCTGACATGGTAATTATGAAATCTGTTTACACAGTCATATCTGACGTTACTGTGATTTGCAGGGGTGGGAATGAGCAGTTCAGGGTTCTTGGTGAGAGGTAACTGGCTGTTCTCTCGCTGGAGGGTGAGGTAGTCTCGCTGGAGTCACGCTGCCTTTCACACCTGCACTACGATGTAAGCAGTTCTGTGTTGCAGAGGGGATTATAAAATCGATAGAAGTAAACTTGTTGCAATGTTTTTTATTTTTAAACATAGGCGGACAAGACCTACATGTTACGGGAATATACATCACGAGAGAGCAAAATTGCTAATTTAACGGTACAGTATTTAAATATCAATTTTTTAGATGTTGAATTTTTATATTTCATTTTAAGTACGGTATCCCCCATGCCCCCATCCATCCACCCAACTCTGTGTATATATATATCCCTGCATCCATTCATCACCTAAGGGCTCGATAAGATAATTCCTACTCCACATAACTTTCAACCAATCTCAAGTACAAGACCAGTCAGAGTCGTGAGGTGTGGTAGCCGTCACCCAGTCTGATTCCCACATTTTATTCTGGGACAGCGAAGACCCAGAGGTGGCAGTTACCCCGAGTCACATGCCGGGTTGGGTGGCACCCACTGGGTGTGCTTTCCACTGGCTACCCTGTGATTTCTTTCTACCCAGTCCCCCTTTCCCCTGAAGTGTGGTAATTCCACACACAGCTTGTTGGTTTGGGCGCAGTTTCTCTCTGGTCTTCGCTCCTCTGGGATTTGTGTAGGGCTTCCTTGGAATTTATGATTCTATAATAAGTCGTTTAAAAAGTGATACCTTCCTGCAAACTGGACATTCTTTTTCCACCCTTGGTGCTTCCTGCTGCCTGGGCAGAGCGCACAGAGGGTGGAAAAGCTGCTGCACACCGGAGCCGGGCAAAGACTAGTGCTTCCAGGGCTTGGCAGCAACAGGGAAAGGGACTGGATTAAGAGGTGTTAAATTCAAAGAGAAAAGATTTCAGTAAAAAAGCGAGAGAGAGATACTAAATTCTTAGGACATTTGTGGAGCATTGTGACTACCATGCCCATGTGATTTTCGAGGCCATGCAGTAGCAGAGCTGGTCTACGGCCACACCACCCTGAACATGCCCGGTCTCCTCTGATCTCGGAAGCCAGGCAGGATCCGGCCTGGGTAGTTCCTGGCTGGGAGTAACAGCTGAAGTCAGTCACAAAGATGCCTGGTGTGTCAGGAACACTTAACGACGCTCCTTATCTGCACGTATCACACTTCATTCTAAAGTCAGCATGCTTTATACCCAGGCACTTCTAGAAAGGGTCAGGGCAGCACCTGAACCTGTGCTGACGGGGTTTCTGTGTTTCCCAGCATGTCCCGCCGTCCTTCTTCACCGAGCCCAACGAAGTAGCGCAGTATTTGCCGATCAAGGAGGCCGTCTGTGAGAAGCTAGTATTTCCAGAAAGAATTGATCATAACCCTGCAGGCTCACAGGAAAATGCGCCTGTGGAATAGAACGTGACGTACCACATGATCGCCGTGGAATCTGATAGAGACCTTGGCTACGTGGACGGGGGTATTTTTATTAGGAGAGTTAATTACCTTGTCTATGTGCAGATTCTCAGTAGCTTTAAAGGAAAAAATAAAAGATTGTTGCAGGCAGGTTCCACTCAATTGCTGTTTGTACTGTCTGTCTTCAAATTCATATTCCAGATTTATGTGTCCTGGAATTAAACTCGGATTTCTAAGTTGTCACAACATGGGTCGTCACTAGTAGTGATGTGTGTATGTCTCATGAGCAGGGGGCATGATCTGTGTCCTTCAGGAAACACTGTCGTCCCCCGTGAGAAGGTCAGTGTAAATCTCAGGGTCGCAACCCCCGCGACTCCGCAGCCTTGCTGACCGTGCACGTTGTCACGCTGGCCACTCCCCCGGGCGTGGTGGCCTTTCCCCGCACTTCTGGGGAGTTGTGATTTGCCCCGTAGGAAACTGACTTCAAATCTTAATAATCCTCACCCACAAATTAAAGACAGATATATTTCCCCCTAAATTTAAGTTGGCTCTTTCAGACATGGAACCAAATAACCTAGTTTTTGGCGAACGCGAGCTGTCGTGCCGACGGAAGCACGTGACCAAGGCTGGGCCCTACTGCCCAGCACATCAGAGTGGCCAGTCCTGTGTCCTAGGTGCTATTTCCGACCCGCTTCTCCCCGTCCTGCCCGTTTTTACTTCCATCCTCCATGCGGCCTCCGAGTGAGTGCATGCACTGAGTATCAAGTTGGCATTGGTCCTAAGAAGTTTGAAGAGTTCATATGGATTGTTTTTAGCACATAGTGCAACGTATTGCATCAACCCCTAAATAACCACATTAATTTTCTGCTTAACATATTTAAGCAGTAGCTATGGAAGAGGTGGGGGAGCTTATTTTTAAATATAAAAGCCAGTTTTTTCTGTTTTAAGGTTCACATTGTTAACATCACAGGAACTCCAGTACCGTGTCGTTAGTACGAGACCTGGGTAGTGCAGAAGCAAATTTAAAATCCGTTTGGTTCTTTTGATGATGACCCTTTAAACATTTTATGTTCTTTTCTGCCTTTCTGAATGATCTTCATGAAGTGGAAAGTGGCTGTAAAGCACCAAGTAAGGAATTACTTGAAATGGATTTTAAAACTAATATCATCCCCCTTTTTTGGTTTAAACTAACTATTGAACATATTTCCACTCGATGGATAAATCATTAAATAAGGATATTTAAAAGGAAGTATTAGCAAAGCTCTTCCGGTGCTGCCCTGATGAAACGCTTTAGGGAGACAGTACAATCGGACGGTCACTCGTTGCTCAGACTCTGGCGCGCTGCCGTGTGCACGGTTGCTGAGCTAACTGTCAGCTAGGTTTGGTCACAGATGGCATTGGTGTTTGTTCCTCACCTGTTGCATCACCTGTAAGGCATAGGACAGCAGGATTTCGTTGACTTTACAAAAACACATGGCATGTTCACTGTATATTAAATATACCTGTATTTAATGATTTCTCTTAGGACAGGAAAGTATACATATTGTACTCAGCTTTCTGTTTTGTTTTATTTGCCATGCAGATTTAAACAATGGATATTTTATTCATACAAATTATAAGAATGAAAAACTTGTGAGAATATTCATTAGTTGAAGTTTCTGAGCAACATCATATATAAATATATTTTTAAACTTGGTTCAGATGTCTTAGTCCTTGAGTCAGTCTTAGATTGCTTATTTTGCTCCATTGTTAAAAATTGTAGGGAATTAAAAGAATTGACTTTTTTTTTTAATAGAAGGTGGGTGGTGCATAGGAGAATGTACTTCTGAGTATGTCATGAGTTTATTCCTGCAGAAAATACCAAGAAAACCTGTATTTGCCCATTGCTAAATAAGGCACATACCATTTTATATTTATTTGTCCCAATTGTCTTTTGTAAGAGGAGAATAAACAATAAAGAATTATTGATGTTTTGCTATTTCATTTACTTCAGTTTTTCTTGAAGCTTAATTAAAAGAATGGTTTGGAATACTTTTCTTGTTTGTGCTTTATGTTTTGAATTTGGTCAACGCTATGGCCTGAATCTCCAGACAGATTATAAATGAAAATCTAACAGATAGTTCTGAATATATTCCCAGTTTAGCCTTTGGGCTCTTCTTCCTCTCCTTCTGTCCCCAGTCCCTGTGGATGTTGCAGTTGGCCAGTGTTTTCTGTGTTGGGCTAATGTTTTCTGTTTTTGAAAATGTGAATACCTGTTATATATATCATTCCCTTTAGTTTTGAGTACTGGGTACCCTGCACGGTGAAGGGATCACAGTAATGAAGAGATGTAGTTTGTCTTCACGGGGTTAAAGTCCAACAGAGGAGACAAAGTAAAAATAATTACAAATTTTAGTGAGGGCAATGGTGGGAATATCACTAAGAGAGGAACAAAATCATCTGTAGTAGAGGTTCTGCTTCTGAAGAGAATGTAGAAAGCCTCGAGAGAATGTCACTCCTAATGGAACAAGGAGAAAAGTCTGGGTGATCTACAGAATTATAACTTGCTTTCTTTTCTTTTCGAGTGTATCAGAGTTAAGGTTGGAAGACAAAGTAAACTGAACCCCAAAGAGTGATGAGCCCTCCAACAAGATGGGACATACCAATTGCTTCATCTCAGAACTCGAGACAGGTGGCTACTTTACAAGCAAGTGAGAAAAAATTCAGCTAAAATTTTAACACTTTTAAAAGGCTGAGTGTGGGCTAGCACGTCAGTGTGGAGGAGCCGAGAGTCTCAAATAAGAGGACTTGAAACAGCAAGTTCTTCTCGAGGGTCTGCACTGGGTGCTGTAAGACGCGCTGGGGCAGGACAGGGAAGCCCCGTTCCTGGCTCAGGCAGACACGACCTAGGAGCAGAGGTGTGGCCCTCTTCCCCCAGACCCTTCCCTGGGAGGATGCTGAATGGAGGAACAACAAATCACATCAGCCCAGGCCCAGGCCAAAACCCTGGATGTCTGGGAGAGGAATAAAGGCAAAACCCTCTGCCTGGTGGGGGAGGGGGAGTCGGAAATGCTCTGCCTCGGTACAGAAACATGGGTTACTGTGAGGGGAATCCAAGCAAATACCCTTGACCTTAGAGCAGGGGCAGAAAATCCTGGGATCAGGGCCCTGCAGGGATACCAAAACAGGCATGCCCCCCGCCACCCTCCCCCCCACCCCCGTCCCCACCCGGGATGAGGCAATCGTAGATTTTGCTACCACAGGGAACTGAGGCAGGAATTTACCCCAGTGTAACAAGGGGGTAAGGGGCGTTTGTTTTTCAAGTTCAGAGGTGTAAACTAAAATGATGAAACAAAGCATGTTTGAATACCCATGAAGATGAAATCACATAGGGGTGTAATCACAACCATTTGACTAATTTGAATAGGGTCCTGTGCGAACTCTTGCTGGGTTGATGTCTAATGATTTCCAACAGGCCCAAGTTCTTGGCGTGGACATCGATAAGGAATCTATCCACCAGTAACAACTTCTGGTGATTAACTGGGCACAAGTTCATAACCAGAGCCATGCAGCCATTGCTACCACCAAGGGTGTCTCTGTCTTCTGTCTCGCACAGTCAACTTCTCAGGGAAAAGGCAGTAGGGCTCCTGCCACCTGAACTCATCTTTATAAAGGAATTCCTAGAATCGTCTTTCAACCAATGGGCTGAGACCTACCCTGTCCAATAGGAACTGTGGAGCTCTAGTCTTATTTGCATCTTTACTGACCAATTAGGGCAGCTGCACCTCCATAACTAGCCAATCAAATCGCAAATTTGGATTACCTATTTGCATAAAAATGGACCAATCAGGGACGAGGGCGGGAACTTTATAAAAGCAGGCCTCCCTTTTATCTCGGAGGAATGCACTTTCGGTTTCCACTTGAGTCTATGTCTTCTGGCTTAGCAAACTTGACCTGCATAATCGGTCTCTTTTACCCCACCTCTGATTGGGGACAGAGACCTTTTGTTGACATTGGTAGCCTATAAATTCTGTCCACTCAGACAGTGTCCGTGTGTGAAGGAGGCGGGGGAAGACTCGTGGACGCTCCGGGGAAGCTGTCCGTGGGTTTGTTTTTCTGAGCGATTTGATCTGGAAGTTAGCTTTGCGAACCTTACCCAGCGAGTAGTTTATGAGCCTCTGTCCTGCGGATTAGGGGTTCTCTGGCACGGCCTCATCAGTGCTGGGGTCCGGTTTGGGGTTGGTGAAAGGAACCAGCCACCTAGCATTCCTTCCCCAGCCCTTCACCCAAGTCCCACCTGGTCCCCAAGGTTTTGTTCACAAAACGCTCTCGGTGCACGTCCGCTGTGAAGTAGCGCCTTCCCTGCTCACGTTTCCGCAAAGCTCGGGCGGACGGCACTGTCTCCAGGCGGCTTCCCGATTCTCAGCAGCGTGGTCCCAGCGCGCCGCCGCCAGAGCGTGCGCGACCCCGCCGTGGGGCCCCGGCTTTGCCGGATGAGGACGCGGAGCGAGGGCGGCAGGCTCCGGGGCCGCGACCCCACTCTCCCAGCCCGGCCTGGCGCCCTCGTCCGAAACCAGCTGCTCAAGCGGGCGGCGCGGAGGTGGGCGCCTGCGCCGGCCGCGGCCAGGTGGGCGGGCACCTGGGCGGGGCGCGCACCCGGAAGGGCCGCGGACGGAGAAGCGCAACAGGCGGCGGCTGGCGAGGGGCTGCGGCGGCGCGCACCGGCCCGGGATGGATAAGCTGAAGAAGGTGCTGAGCGGCCAGGACACCGAGGACCGAGGCGGACTGGCCGAGGTGAGTGCCCCCCCGCGCGGCCGTGGCGCGGGCTGTTGGCGGTGGGGAGGAGCAGGACTTCCAGGATTTCCTGGGAAGCAGCTCTGCTCTTCACTCCCCGTCCCCCCACTTTCCCTTCCCCGACCGGGCCCCGGGCGGAGTCCCGCTCCCCTCTTTGCCGGCACTCCCCTGGGGCGGCCCGGGCTCTGGGCTCCGGCTGTCGGCGTCTGTTTACTTCAGTCCTGCGCCCCATCCCCCGCGCGGGGAGGGCCGCGCTGGAGCGAAACCCAGAAACCTGGCGCGGGGAGGACGCACCCGGGGGAGGGACGATCTCGCGGGCTGGGGCCGGGGCCAGGGACGATAGGGCCAGTTTGGGCCGGGGCGGGGGGCCCTTCGTGCTCCGCGCGGCGGCCCGGGGCGGCGCCCGGGGGCTCATGGCCGCCTTCTCGCCCGCGGAGGTTGTGGGTGTGACACTCACACCGGGCCTCAGCTCCTCTCCGTGTTGTGTAAGGTGTCTCCGCTGCGAAACCCTGGACTCCTGAGGGCGGGGCCGCGTCCGGTTCGTTCCTCGGTCTGCACGAGGACTCCGCGGATCCCCGGGGCTGACCGTCTGCTGTCTGATTAGACAGGTTTTTGGTCGAGTGGAAATCTGGGCACTGGCGCACTAGGTTCTGGAGCCCCACAGAATGTCCGTTTCCTCTCGGGAGCTTTTTGCTTTGGTTTTTGTTTTCCGTTCTGGATAACAAATGAACATCTCTTTACTCTTGGCGTGTTTCTCGTACGCCTCAGTTTCCCCATCTTTCAACTAAAAACCCATTTTTGCTCTCAGTTTGGTCAGCGTCTCCCGTGGGTTTCTCCCACGCCCCTATCACCCACAGTGGGGTTGCTGACACCACTGAGTTTTGCATGATGCGGGTACCTCCTTCACCCATCTGAAATCTCAGCCTGCCACCCTCACCTGGAAGTAACACTGTAGGAATCAAGTGTGGTAGGAATGGAGATTGGCTTTGTTTGATTTTAATTTAATTTTTATATTTGATTGTCATTTCAAAACAGCTCTATGGGTTCTTTTCCATTTCTTGCCTTTATGAATTGGTCAGGGCTCAACAGTAGTTTCCCGAGTTCTGTGTTCTGGATTTCTGACTCCTATTACAAACTCCAGTGAAACCTCGGAGGGAGGGCAAAGGAAACTTGGGCGGGGACAGACGTGCGCTCCCAGAGCTGTACGCCCTGCACGCTGTCAACAGGCTTTTATGAGCAGCGGGCTTCCCAAGGGGGACGTTTTCTGTCCCTGAAGACGCTTGTGGGGGAGTGTTGACAGCGGGTTGATGCCGGTGTTGCATGTTCAGAAAGTGATCCTGGAGCGTGGGCAGACCCTGGAGGGGGCGATGTAGTTCAACCCGAAGACTTGAACGCGGAGTTTGTTTTCACTGAAAGTGGCGCTGCTGCGTTGGACACAGAGAAGGGCTTCAGAGCATCGAAAGTTCAGGCATGTGCTAAATCTAGTTTAAAAAGAGGTGCTTTTCTCTTGTTCTAAAACACCGCTGTCAGGTTCCTCTTTCCCAGAGCCCAGTGCTGTTTACAGGGTCAGTGATTGGCACCTCCAGAGTCCAAGCTCCTGGAGCGCATTTCTGGACTGGCAGAATTCCTCTTCAGAGTTATTTTTGGCTTGGTTCTTCAGTGTTCTTCCGTGTTAGGTCAGGGCCACCTGTGAAATGCAGGTCCTGACTTGGTGGGCTGCCGCTTCCGGTGGTTTTATGGCTGGTGGAACTGTAGGATTTGGCCGGGGTGGGGGGGGGGGATCAGTTTCTGTCTTCTGTGGCTCATTGGACAGGTGGCCTTACAGTCTCTGCGAATTCAATATCGTGTAAGCTGTCAGAAGTCACCAGAAGCGAGGACTTTTAAAACTTTCTTCGTTTTAGTGCAAACGGTAGAAGGATGGCTGGTTCTGTTTCTCCTGATAGGGAACCAACCAGGTGATTATAAAATTGCATGGCCATGTGTAATCACAGGTAGCCGCCTCACGACGAGTTTGTGGTCCTTCGTCTTCACAACTGCGCTTCAGTCCGTAGGGTCTGTGGACTTCTTCCCAAAAGGATGGGTTTTATGTGATTACACAGGCCTGCGGGGTGGTTCCTGGTTGCCCAGCGCAGGAAGGGGGCAGTATTCCTTTCTCAGCTTCCCCTCGTTACCTGCCGTTCCCCGAGCAGTGCTTAGCTGTCCCTTTTTTTTGGCAAGAGCCCCTCTCCTGTCCACAGCCCAGAGTCAAAGGGACCTTTGTGCCCCACTGCCAATCAGCGCGTGAGCACATCACCTCCAGGTTCTGTCCAGGATACTGTTCCAGCGACTCTAGTTTCCAAAAAGTGTGATAAGTGTTTGGTTTTCCCTGAGTCCGGTTAGAAGAAGGGGAACAGCAGCTTCCCCCTGCCTGGGACCCAGAACTCACCACCACGTGGAGTGGAGCAACAACGGTGAAAAGTCAGCTCCCCCCGTGTTGCTAAGCAGGGTGACACGGGGGTGGAATTTGGCCCGAGAGACTTGTAGAACCCACACATCACTTTCCTTCTGAAGGCAGAAAGCAGTCGGCCTCCTGTGGCCCGTGATGTTGATCTTTGGAAGGGCTGGAATCTCATCGCCCTGTTCAGTGCCCTGGAGGCCATCGTCAGTTCCAGTTTGATATTTTGCCTTATGGTTTGTCCTCTTTAAGGGGGGGGAAAAAAAGGTTGAATCTTTAAAAACATCCCTGTTGGTGCCCAGTGGTGCTCAGGTAGCAGATCCAGTCCAACCCCTACCACGTTTCTCCCTGCATGCAGCCTGGTGCTTTCTTCCACCTTGGCAAGGTAAGTTCTCCGGTTCTCGCGTGAGTAGGCGGAGTTGTGGCTTTTGGTTTGACCGTGTTCCGAACAGGTCCGGCCATGGGGGCCTGGCCTGGTTGGATGGGCGCTGGGGCAGCTGGATGACAGGGCCTCGCCTGCTCACTTTGGAGGCGCGGTTTCCTGCCGTGGCACCAGGTGGCCCATGTCACTGGTGCTGACGCCCTGCTCCCACTGCATGTCACCAGCCCCTAGGGTGCCTTTCCGTGCAGGGTCCTGTGTTGCCACATGATCTTGCGGGTGCCGTGTGTGTGTGTGTGTGTGTGTCGGGGAGGGGTATTGCAGTCTCATGAGCCCACTTTCAGTACACATGTGTGTGGGGGGGTGGGGAGAACCCCGTTTAATAACCTGCCCAAAATGCCTTTCTTCTGGGTGGCGGTGAAGCCACTCTGTAGCAACGCCTATCACACCTGGGGGAGCCACTGGCCCTTCCCTTCAAGCTTCTGGTTTGACAGGGTGTTTGGAGACAGGTCCTCCTTGGAAAACAAGTCCTGAGCTGGGAGCCCTCAAGGCTGAGGGAGTTGCCAGTCTAGTGACCCAGCAGCCTCTGCCACCACCGATCGTCCTCCGTCAGCCGCATGCTTCACCACACTGCCAGGTGGCCACGTGCGCACCCCTGTGTGAAGGGACTCCGGCCCGGCTGCCTGCCTGGGCTGTGCTGGGGGGGCCCTTGGTCTCAGCGGCAGCTGCCTATGCCCAGCTGGAGCAGCCGTGGCTCCTTGCTTCAGGGGGACAGGCTGGGCAAGTCTCTGGTGCAGATACTTTGCTGTCTTTGACATGGGGAGAAACCTTGGGGGCTACTCAAGGGCGCCCCTGTTTCAGCAGAGCTTTTTTGGAAACTTGGCTGCCTCTGAACTTTGCTCTTGGGAGAGAATAGTCTTGGTGGCAGAGTGTCGGGATGAGTAGGGCGGTAACTCATTAACTAGGACCTGCCTCACACTCACGTGACCCAGCTGCCGCCCACCCCGAAGAACAGCACACAGGACAGTGAACGGCTCCATGCGTGTCCTGAGGAGGGCCAGGGCCTGAGCCCCCTCCCCACCCCCGCAGGTCTGAGACAGCAGCAGCTGCTGGAGCTGGGCCAGTGGGCAGTGGGAGTAGGGAACGGTGCCCAGGGGACACACCCCCATCTGCTGGGCCCCTGCCAGGCGGAGCTCACACCTTGCCCATCGTGGGCCTGGTTTGGTCTGGGCTGCTTGCAGGTCTGTGTCCCGCCTTCCGGTCTGTGAAGTGGGTGTGCTTGAGGCAGGGTGTCCACTGCTGGAGGTATTAGCAGCGCAGGACAGGAGACCCACAGGTGCAGAAGGCACCGGGCGCCGTGACTCAGGAGGGCTATGGAAGCTGCGAGTGTAGGAGTCTGTGCTCCCGCCTTCCTCAGAACAAAGTTGCGCACCGCTTCTGACCTTCTGACCGTAGCCCTGTGCGTCCATTGTCCTGGTGGAGGTCTGCAACCTGTGTTCCAAAATTCCAGGTGACTGACACGTCTTCGTTAAGCTGGGACACCAGAATCAAAGGCTTCGCGGCGTGTTTTGTCACGGGAATTCTCTGCTCGTTGCTGGTAAGGCTTCCCTCCCCTCCTCCGTCTTCCGGCCTCCTTCCCTCTGTCGCTTGCTCTTCGTGGGTAGGATGGGAGGGAGGAGGCGGGTGGGGCGGGAGGTGAAGAGGGTGGGGAGCGCACCCCCGGTGGCGTGGCGGGGGGAGGACACCCTCTGCTCTCTCTTTCAGGGTACCTTTCTGCTCTGGGTGCCGAGGAAGGGGCTGTACCTGTTTGCAGTCTTTTACACCTTTGGTAACATCGCATCCATTGGAAGGTAACAGTTTCTAATCTACCCTTGGCCAGTTATTAGTGGGGGCAGTGGAAGTGGACTGAGGTTGGGGGTGGGAAGGAGAGGGCCTCTGTAGTTTTAAGGCTTTGGAGAGAAAAGAGCAGTCCGAACACATCCTGTCCCCGTCCTGTCACCACACAGCGTATTTATACCCGAAATGCCCCTGGGAGAAGGCAGGCGATGTCTCACCGCTGTGGTTTCCACTTGAGGGCACCGCCGAATGTGTCTTCAGGGCTCACGACACTGCCCTGTGCCCTGCCCTGCTCGTACTGCTGCTGAGCCCGAGCCCAGGGTTTCAGGAGCCTTACTGGGCCGGCGGCTGCAGGCGAAAACGTACTATTCAGTGCGAGACCACGGCAGACCTGTTCCCCAGGGCCTGGCACCAGCCTGCCCACCTGCTCCCTGTGCTGCTGGCGCGCACAGACGCCCCGGCCAAGCTCATGCGCTCTGACGCCTCAGTCACACCTGTGTGCGGATGCCTCCAGTCCCGAGGCCTGGTGTTGCCTTCCTGCTGGCTCCTTCCTCTGTCCCCGTGGCCGTTGTCCCTCCCATGAGGAGCTGTGGTCACATCCTGCTGGGCTCTGAGCATTTAAAGGCCAGTATGGTCCGGTTCCTGCCACAATGGAGCTCACGGGTCGGCCACGCAGACAGACACAGCCTGATAGCAGAGTCGGGTGTGGAGAGAAGGATGCTCAGGGAGGGGCCGCTGGCCTGGTCTGACCTGGCCTGGGACCAGGGAGGGCTTCCTAGAGCAGGTGGCGTGGGAGCTGCTCTCAGCTTGGCTGATGGTGTCGCTCATGGGAACTGCTGCAGGGGTCCACCGCCAGGTCCCTTTGCCTCCTTCCCTTTGCCTCCCGTGCATTACTGCCCCCACCGAGCTGCTTAGGGGCTCCTGGCCCCTCTCTGCAGGTAGAGTCCAAACCCAGGCCCTTGAGACCTACCTGCCTTTCCATCTCCCGCTCGCCCCCGGTGTGGCCCAGCGTGCCGAGCCTTCTGCCTGTCCCCGACACCGTTGTGCCTCTGCCAGGCCTCGTTCTCACATGGAACGCTGCCCCAGCGCTGTCCGCTGGTCGGCTTGTGTTAAACCCTGGTTATGAGAGGCGATCGCTCAGCTGATGCTGCGTGAGTCCTTCTGTGATGAGTCAGGAAACAACACGAGGCAGGCCCTGGCCCTGGCGCTGTAGGCGTGAGGTTCTCCTCTGTCTCTCCTGCCGCCTCAGGTCCCAGTCACGCAGACGGCACACCAGGCAGCTCTTTCGGAGCTTCGGAACCTAGCAGTTGCGGGTTTGCGTGCCAGCTCCTTAAGCTCCCAGCCGTGTGGCCCTGGAGACATCAATTAGCCGTCTCAGCTTCATTTTCGCATCTCCCAAATAAGTGTCCTGACACCCGACTCACGGAGTAGCGGGGGGCGAAATGAGGTCACGGATGTGGCGTTGAGCAGACTTCTAACAGTTCAGAGTGACGTTACCATCACCGGAAGTGTCCTGTGGAGGTTCTGGAGGAAAATGCAATGCTCTGCTTTGTAACATAAACAACCTAGGCCTGTAGGGTGTGGGTCTCGTTGGTTGGTTGGTTGGTTTCCATGGGAGATGGGAGGAAGGAAGGTGGCCCTAGAGTCAGATCCAGGCAGGTGCAGCCTTGCTCCGCCACTTGCTAGTTGGGCGGCCCGGACGGTGACCCACCCTCTGGGCTGTAAAACGCGGATGGTAAGTGTTCCTGTGACCGACCCGCCCGTGGTGATGGGGGACGCGAGAACGATGCCCTGAGACCCTTCAGTGCAGCGCTGCGCAGAGTGAGCTTCTCGGCCGTGAGCCGGCCGTGCAGAGGGCGGTGGGGGCAGCCTGCGCCCAGAGTGGCCTGTTCTGGCCTCATGGCCTGTGCGTGTCTCCCCACAGCACGGTCTTCCTCATGGGGCCGATGAAACAGCTGAAGAGGATGTTCGAGCCCACGCGTCTGATTGCCACCATCATGGTGCTGGTGAGTCTGCCTGCCCTCTGCGCTTCTGGGGCGGGAAAGAGGAAAAAACACCCTTCGTCTGGATGTAGTGCCCCAAGCCCTGGGAGCAGGACTTCCTTCATCTGGATGTAGTGCCCCAAGCCCTGGGATGTAGTGCCCCAAGCCCTGGGAGCAGGCTTCTTAAGGAGCCCCCACTTTGGGTTCCCATTGGGGTTAAGGTACTGCCAGTTCTATCAAGCACCTCCAGAGGGCGCTGCTTGTCTAATCAGCCGAAGGGA
Source organism: Micronycteris hirsuta (assembly GCA_004026765.1). Classification (NCBI taxonomy): domain Eukaryota; kingdom Metazoa; phylum Chordata; class Mammalia; order Chiroptera; family Phyllostomidae; genus Micronycteris; species Micronycteris hirsuta. Next base: position 88,506 of record PVJI01004381.1, on the reverse strand, counting down.
TAGGGCAGTAAGTAAGCGGGATACCCTCCTGGTGGTGGGAGAGGCCACGTGGACGCAACTTAGAGGCAATAACACGGAAATACCGGGTTCATTCTCTAAAGGGGGGCTCTTGCCCCTCACCGTCCTGTGACTTTGGGGTCGTACTTGTTCTCACCGGTCTTCCTGGCGGTGCATCGCCCCCGCTCCCTGCGCCAACGATCGTGCCTCCAGTCTGGTCCTGTCTCCCCGCCGTCCCGTTAACCCAGGGTGCCTGTCCTTTCTTGGGCTGTGCGCTCCCACGCGACCGGCAGAAGCGTTCCCGACCACATTCTTAGCCTTTGGCCTAACTGTCGGCGCTGCGGCGTTGGGAGCGTGGGCAGCACACTTGCATTGTGACTTGCTCGTGTCCCTCTCGTTTGGTCAAACGGTAGGTTTTCGAAGGCCCTGCCCACGTTCTCTGTTCACTTTGGGTCCTTCAGCGCCTCGGCACAGAGCAGAGCTCAAAGGAAACACTTAGGACGGCGAAGTGACCGCCCTGGACGGGGGGGGGAGACGACAGGCGTGACGGACGCGCGAGAGCCCGCTGTTCTTGGCCCGTCGCGCGTGGGCGCGGCCCGGACAGCGTCTCGTAGAAAGGGCTCTCTAAGAAAGGACCGCGGGCGAGTGTTAGGTGACAGGGAAGCCGATCCCTCGCTCGCTGGGTGCCAGAGTGGCGTCTCATGTGAACTGTCCTCGTGCGGCTGCTCTGCCCTGCAGCCCAGCCTTCGGCAGGACTGAGGGCGGAGGTGCGTGTGAAACCTGCTTTATGACGTGTCTGGACAGAAGGACCGGTGCACGCGGGTGCGCCGGGAGGTGACTGTTGCTGGGCAGAGATTTTGGAAAATGTGAGGGGAGAAGAGGATCCTTCTCTTTAACCCTACCTGAATTCTTACTGGCCGGTTTAATGTCACTGCGATTTTGACACTTCTGCCAGACGTGGGCGCTCGGGTGGGTGACATGCTCTGCAGTGGGGGACGCATCCGGCTGCTGTGGCTGCCGCAGAATCCGGTTACCGGAGCTTGATCAGTGCGGGTGTCAGTCTGCCAAGGACGATAGGTCTTCACGGGTTTCCCACGTGGCCGTTGTCACCGCATGAACTTAGCGATGTCTCCTTTCTCTCTGCAGTTGTGCTTTGCGCTCACCCTGTGTTCTGCCTTCTGGGTAAGTTGGGCTTTGTATCTTCCTTCGCCTCGTCGGTTCACGCACTCGCCACCGGTGCTCACGGTGCCGTGTCGTTTCTCTTCCAGTGGCATAACAAGGGGCTGGCCCTCATCTTCTGCATTCTGCAGTCTTTGGCCCTGACGTGGTAAGTGTCCCTTTCCGCATCGATCTCTGACCGCTGCATCGATGGTGATAAAACCCCGGGGGCTGCGGGGAGGGCGTCAGGAAGCACAGGCGCTGTTCAGTTGAAGAATTCTCAGTGATGCGGTGAAGTCAGGCTGCAGGACAAAGCCCGTTGACTCCGCGCACCGCCAGTAGGTGGCGCGAGGGGCCGTGGGCGGCTGTGGCCTACCTACTGAGGCGTTCTTGTGGGCTCACGGTCGATTCTGAGATGCTATTGATGTTACTGAACCTCTCATGTCCAGTAAAAGCAAGGGCAGTGATGTCTGCAGGGCAGGTAGCAGGAGGCTGTGAGCCAGAAAGCTGTCAAAGGGAAAGGAGAGTGGGAAGGAAAAGAAGGAGCGTTGCGTTTGGGGTGGAGGAATCCTTACTGGAAGGACAAAGAGGGAATTGTCAGCGGAGGCGAGGAGGCTGGAAGCCACGTGGCTGTAGGATCGGCCTCTGTGCTGGAGGCCTGTTGGCAGGACCAGGGGACTGCCACTCGAGGGCCACGCGCGGTGAAAGGGCTTCGTTGTTTGACACTGCGGGTGGGGCTGTGGGGTCTCGGCCCTTCCAAACCGGTCTGACATCAGTGGGAGGGTGGGGGTGGCACCTATGGGATCGGTACCTTCTGAGCCCTGTCTGTCATATTGGGTATGTCAAAAAGTACGCTGGGTGTTTTCCATAAAACAAAAAACCCATTTTTTAAAAAAGATTTTATTTATTTATTTTTAGAGAGAGAGGAAGGGAAGGAGAAAGAGAGGAAGAGAAACATCAGTGTGTGGTTCCCTTTCATGCTAACCCCTCCTGGGGGGCTGACCTGCAACCCAGGCATGTGCCCTGGGTGGGAGTTGAACCAGTGACCCTTCGTTTTGCAGGCTGGCGCTCAATCTACTGAGCCACACCAGCTAGGGCAAAAGCACACACACACACACACACACACATTTTTTTTTATTTTCACCAATAATTGTATTGATTTGGATATGTTGAGTATGTCGGCTCTCTCCCGCTATTGGCTTCTAGTGGGTAGAGGCCAGGGGTGCTGCTAAACATCTTCCAGTGCATAAGACAGCCCCTGAGCAGAGAATTATTTGGCCAAAATGTCAACAGTACCAGGAAACTTCCCAAACCACTTTTGACACATTCAGTCAGTCACAGCAGGTTCTCTCCATACACGGCACAAATCTTTTCTTCTTTGCGTTTCAGTTGTGTTTTTGCCTTTCTTGAAATAATAAAGTATAATACGCCAAAAATGTTGTGTATTTTCTTCCATCTTCAATATTAACATGGCTGCACAAAAATCCACCAATTTTGATAAGTTTTTTAAAAAATGCTCACTGATGGGACAGCTGTCACCATACAATCTAACAGAATTGTTTGGAATGAAGTTGGAGACAACTAAGCGCTACTCCTGCATTCAGACGTTTTGGCCAACCCAGTCGTTGGCCAAAGTTTATCCGGGGAGGATATTAGCCAGACAGTTTCAGGAAAGATGTGGCTGGTCTGCTTTGGGGAAGACATGCCCAATGCAGAGAAAAGAGGATGGTGGGAGTGTTTGTAAGTGTCCAAGGATCAGTTGCGCTCCTCTGCTGGAAGCGGATCTGAGACGGCGAGCCTAGCACCGGCCTCCCGCTGGCAGTTCCGGGCTGTGGAGCCGCTGGGCTCTCGCAGTGTCGGCCTTCGGGACGGGCTGCGCCCACCGCTGGGCGAGCCCGGCGAGTGTCGGTGGGGAGGACGGGGCCGGCCCGGTGTTAGTGGGACGCGTGTTGTGGCAGGGGCTGCGAGGGCCTGGTGCGGCTGCTTATGCGTGCGTTTTCGTTTTCCGGGGGCAGAAGTTTGTGCCCACACACTCACGTCTGTCTTTGCTTGTGTGGTCCTCCTCCCCATCCACAGGGACGTGATCCAAGACCCCGTGGGTACCTGAAGCCATCCGCCTGATGCCCCAGGCCGGTCCCGAGGGTGGTGGGCGGCCTCCTCCCTGCATGGCTCCCGCTGGGGCCACCGAGAGAGCTTTGGACCAGGGTTCCTAGAGAGTCAGAGCTTGCTTGTACTTTCATCTGCGGAGTAGGGACTGGGGTTTTATGGTTTTTGGTTTTTTTAGAAATTAACTGGAGCAGAACAAACAGTTTATCCCAGTGAGGAGAAGCTGCATCCTGTTGAGGATTTGTAAATGTCGGGGGACAGCCAGTCTGGGTTGTTTGCTGCCCTTTCAGGACAGGGCTTCTGTGCCGATCTGCTCGTTCCAGGTGGTCCTCCTTTGCCACAGATGACACCCTCCCCTCCCCAGGGCCTGTGGCACCATTCACATGTGCATGCGTACATGGCCATTCATGTGTGTGTACCCCCCGCCACGCGGAGCGAGGACCCTGTAAGTCACTGCAGAGGCACTGGCAGCTCAGACGCCCGTTCCACCCCCTCCGTGTAATTTGGTCTTTTGTGTGTGTTTCTCGTAGGTACAGCCTTTCCTTCATACCATTCGCAAGGTAAGACCGGCTGCCTGCAGGGCTGCAGTATCTGTCACTCGGGGATGGTGCCATGTCTGCTGAGGGACTGTGAGTTCGGAGTGTTACAGAGACTGCCTGCTGTTTTACCTCCACTCCGGGCCCTTGGCACAGGCAGGCAGATGTCAGGCACCTGATTATAGAGTAGTAAGCTGCTGTCATGCCCCCGCCCCCGTTCCCTGCCCCATCATACACCAGAGATGGGCGCTGACCCGGGCCCACGCGGTCCTGCCGCTGGCAGCCTTCCGCTGGGACCTGCAGTGCGTAGACGCACATCCCGCTCTTTTAAGCTATAGCCTGGAGGAGGGCTTCTCAAAGGCGGGGTCCCTTCAACATCACCGGGCACGGGGTGGGGGGATCCCAGCCCGAGCTGGTTTTCTAGCAGCATCTTGCAGATAGGAGTGGTTTATAAAGGGGAAGCAAGCAGGGCCGGGGTCTCCCGATGAGCGGGGTGACCTTGGGCGGCTCCCCGGCCCCTCTGGCGCAGAGGCCTCGCTGACAGCTACCGAGGGCCGGCCCCTCCAGTCCGAAGGTCCTGCCACTGCAGGTCCCCTTCAGCGAGCACGTTCCGTGATCTTCGCCCCGACTCTGATCTGGCCTCACATTCTTGTTAACGCAATGGAAGCTTTTCCTAAACGTTGTCGAGAATACGAAAACCGTGCGTGAGCTGAGAAGGAGAGCAGGCCTGCATCCTGCCCACCCCACGGCTGTTGCTGATGGGGGTTGAAAGATGCTGGGGTTGATTGGCTGGATGAGAACTTAAAAAAGCCGGTCACGTTCACGGCTGCTAAGTGGCTTTGCGAACGGGCCGCAGCTGTCAGACCCCCGATGGGTGCTGGGTGCTGTGGGCGTTCGGGAGGGATCTCATGTAGCCATAAAACCCTTTCTTGCACAGAGCACCTCCTGGAAGGGACCACAGGTGGAGTGTCCCTTAAGAAACGTTCTAGAATTATCTTGATGTTAAAGCACAGCCTGCTTGCGTGGGTGCGTTCGCTCGCGGCCCCCCGCCTCAGGTGGCTCCCCATGCCCTCTGCTCAGGGTGGTTGGGAGCAGAGAGCACAGCTGCGCTGAGGGCCCCAGTTCACGCGCTGCCTGGGGAGAACAGGGTTCGTGGAGCGCCCAGCCTCCCCATGCCCGCCCTCCACTGATTCCCAGGAGCATGAGCCTGGGCGGGGCTCTGAGCTGTAGCGCGGTCCCCTGTGCTCGGGAGCTCCTGGAAGGTGTCCCTCGGCGCACTCCTGCTGCTTGCTGACGGAGAATCCCCAGGCGACCCTTTCACTTAACTCGTTGAATGCGATCTGTGGTTCTGCTCACTAGAAGGTGCACCGTCCCGACCCATTTCTTGGTCTCTGACGGTCGCTACTTTCTTGATTTCTTCTTTGTGCATCATGACCACAGTCACTAATGACCACCTACTTTGTGCCATGTGCTTGTCCCGACCACTGAGCTGTCGGGTGGGCGGGGACATCCCCCTGTACAGACGAGACATTGGCCACTCAGACGGGACAAGTGATCTGCCCGCGTCCTGGCCCCACAGTTGGGTGCTGTGTGTCCCTTTGGGTGCTGGGAAACCGGCAGGAGGGTCTTGACCACTTCGGGAGCCCGGGGTGACAATATCCCGTTTCCCCTTGTGTTTCCCCTCCCAGGGACGCCGTGAAGAAGTGTTTCGCCGCGTGTCTCACATAGCGCGTGGCCGGCTCCGTGAAGCTTCGGGATGCGCCGTGGATGGAAGCCGGCGGACACTTTTGTAAATACCTTCTAACCCTCGCTCACAGACACGTGCCTTTCCTCTGGCCGCAGCAGGTCCGCGTGACCCACGCATTTGCTTTTGGAGGCAGCAGTGTGTGCCCAGTCCCAGATACCTTGTAGCACTATAGGAGGGGCGGGTTCTGTATCCTCCGGAGAGGCATCGGCCTCGTCACCCCTTTCCTTGCCGGGTGTGGGTCCCCGAATTCTCATAAATAAAAACCACGTTCAGCAGCAGACAAGCCTCGGGAGCCAGGGATCGTCCGGTGGCGACAGGCAGCCCCGTCGGGGACGGCGTTTGGGGTCCCACAGGGACTTTGTAGGCTTGTCCCTCAGCTTGGAGACCATCGCCCGTGTCCCACACAGCATGGACACGCTGTTCCCTGAGTCTGGGACCAGGGACTCGGCCCTCCTGGCCACTGTGCCAGCCCACAGGGCCGGCTGTTGGGGACACGGAAGGGACGCTTGGTGAGAAGTGGCGTTTTGGCTCTGCACCTCAGCTCTTGCAGGTCCGCCCTGGCCGTGGAATGGGTTTGTGGCGGCGGCGCCCGCTCTTTCTGTCTCGGGTGTTTCTCTTACTTCCCTCACGGTTTCTGGGAACTGGCTTGAGAGAGAACCAAGCAGCAGAGAAAATGCTGCTTTTCCTTTCGGATGAGAGCTGACAGGAGGTGACAGTTTTTGCTGTTCTCTGCTGTATTTTTCTTCTTCATTGTTTATAAATGTCCGGTCATGTTTTCTGTTCTCCCGGGGTGGCTGGTGGCGGGGAGGGAAGGCAGGGCCTTGCTGCAGGGCCAGCAGGAAGCAGGCGCCCCCCTTGCCCCCGCCCTGCGACCTTTAAGTAGGTCCCGCGTTGGCACTTGACCCCGTGCTGAAACTCTGGGAGAAGAAGATACTATGGGCCACGTAACCACAGACAAAGGGCTTTTGTGTCCCCGAGCCTGTCCTCGCGGGCCTTGTGACGAAGCAGGGTTGTCCCTGTGTGTGCTGGCGAACATCGAGGCTTGGAGAGGCTGCCAGGTGTCCCCGAAGCCACGGTGGGTGGCAGAGCCAGGGGCTGGCCTCAGTCTCTCTCTCGACCCCGTGTGTCCCGGTGCGGCTCTGGGGCACCTGCTGGAGCTGGGTCCCTGTTTGCACCAGCCAGGCCTGTGACTCCTGGTCCCGGTCTTTTGACGTCCCTGCAGAGTCTCCGCCCTTTCCCCCCCGTAGGGAGCTTCCCAGGCCTGTGGCATCTCCATTGTCCTCTGCATGTCATTGTGGCTCTTGCTGCCTGACCTCAACGTGTCCTGTCTTGACTGCCAGAGCTCTGGGCGCTGCAGCACCCCCAGAATCACCCTGCAAGCGAGGTCTCTGCGGTGCCCTTTTGTCCTTCACCAGCTCTGGCTGCCCCTGGGCTCTTGCTCCGGGAGCCTCCACACCAAAGGCAGTGGTGGTTGTCTTGCCTGTGGCCGTGCTGGACTGCCTCCCCACGAGCGGAGACCTCAGATCTGCCAGCCTCCCCCTCTGACTGGGGAGGGATGAGCAAGCCCGAAGGGGCCCGTGGGAGGGGCCGGCCTCCCAGGCCTTTTCTAGGCGGCTGAGGGCCTGCACCTGCCTTCGTCCCGGGAGGGAAATGAAATGCCACCCTCCCTCTGGCGTCTGTGGGTTCTTTCCCCTGCCGGGTGTCTCAGAGATAGCACAGCTCCCCAGCGGTCTCCCTGCTGCCTTTTGGGATGTCACCAGCGTGTACCGCACAGTGGGAGAGAACGTGGGCTTGGATGTCAAACGTGGGTGTGAGTCATGTCTCTGCCACGTACTAGTGTCGTGTTGGACAAGCCACTGAGCCTCTGGTCCTCAGATTGCTTACCTGGTTCGAGTGGCGTCTCGGGGAGGGACAGGTGATGTCAGTCAGTCCGGAAATGGTGGTGACCATGGAAGCTGACGGGGTGAATTTCATCTCTGGCCATTGGTTCCTCCAGAACAAGCCCCCTGCTGCTACGTGTGCGGTCTCAAGTGGTGTCGGCAGGAGCTCTGGGCCGGTGGTCTGGGCTCTCTGTTTGCCCCTGGTCCCGGCTGCTCAGTGTGGCTGTGCCCCCGGCCACCCCACACCCACTGTGGCTCCCTGTCTGCCTCCCCGTCTCCCCGGCGGGCCGCCCCTTCCCTGGGCAGGGCAAAACCATCCTCAGCTGAGTGTGTTCACGGGGAGCTTCCATCGGTCCCTCTGGGGGGGCGACCTTGTGGACTACTTACCTGCGTGCCACCTACCTCCACCCCAGGCGGTGTGCACAGGGAGCGGGAACCAAGGGCACAGGATGCACCCAAGTGAAAGGGTTGTGGGTGCTCCCACGGGAAGCCAGTGAAGAAGTGGGCCACACCTTAAAAAGGGCGTGGGCTGCTGGCTTGGCGGCTTCCGGCGTTGGTGGCTTGTGTTGCTGCGTGAGTGACGAGTGACGAGACTATGGAATGAGCTAATCTCAGCCCTGTGGTGGGGGATCCCTTTGGGGTGCGGGGGCAGCCTGGGCCCGGCCTGCCTCTGTCCCTCACAACGGCTGCCCGGGGTCTGCGCAGAGCACAGACGTCCGAGCGCTCACACCTGTCCTCAGGCTTCGTTTCCAGAAGTTATCAACTGGAAGTCACTTTGCGAGGTTTGGGGTACAGCTTATTTTAAAATCTAAGATTTTTTTTTTTGATGTTTAAGATGTGCCGTAGTCTCTTGGCAGGTAGCATTTTTTACAAAGCTCACACACCTTCAACTGAAGTTAAACGCAGATTTCTGTCTGCGCCCCTCAGTGTGTTCGCCTGACTCAGCCGCTCTGCGCAGGAAAGGAAGCACAAAAGTTCTGATTGTGAGGCCGGGGGTGGGTGGTGGGGGGGGGGCACAGTCGGAGGCCTGGCGGGCACGGTCGGAGGCCTGTGGGGGGTTTTGTACTTTCAGAACATTGTGGCTGTTCTGCTCTGATGAGCTTTTAAACCACTTTCTTATAACACGAGTCAATTTTTATAATTGTGTAGACAGTAATTTTGAAGGCTGCTGATTGCGTAACTGAGCTTTTTCCTACCCAAAAATATTTCCGTGTGTGCTCCTTCTCCTCCCTTGGGACTATTTCATACATTAAAGATTGTGCTTTTTACTAGCTCATTTCAAAGAGAACGGACGTTGCTGATAATTAAGCTGTTTTCCCCCCAGCCATCACAAAACAGTTGTTTTTTTGCTTTGTTTTCCCCCGTCTTTAATAAATGATGGCGTTACGATCTTTAATAAAGCCAGTGTCGTCTCTGACTCGCGTTTGCCCGTCTGGGGCCACCACACCGAATGACAGCGTGTGGCCGTGAGGACAGCCTGCGTCTTCGGGGCGAGTCCCGGTGGGCGGCGGCTCCCTGTGGGCACTCACGGGTGTTTTCCGAGCCGAGTGGCACGTAGTCCTCTCTTTCAGATGACTTAGGCCGGGGGTCTCAGACTCATTTCCCCCCGGGGGCCACATCAGCCTCGCGGTTGCCTCCAGAGGGCTGAAATAATTTTAGGACCGTATGCATGTAACTGCTCCATAACTGTTAAGGAGTTGAAATTACATTTGGCCCTTTGAAAGTAACCCCAAGGCTGATTGGCCCCCGCCGGGGAAAATGAGTGCGACGCCCCTGACTTAGGGGTCAACACGAGTAAGGACAGTTTTGAAGGGTTTTTTTTTAAAGGTAAGACATTTCCAGTGTTTTTTTTTGGGATACCCCTGCACACCTAGCTTGTTTGGTCACGTTGCGTAAATGAGGATTGTCTAATTAGCATAAAGTTGATGATTTTTTAAAAATACTTTTCATGTCTGCGGGATTTGTAGTCGCATCCCTTCCTTTGTTGCAGATACTGGCCCTTTGGGTCTGTTTTGATGCGCCGAGCTTGAGAGCTTGAGGGTCATGAATTTTGTTGAATGTTGCAAAGAAAACTCAGTTAAAGAGATTTGAACAGAAATTTAACAAAGGAAGATACACGAATGGCCAACACTGTCTACCGTGATTGTATGAAGATTAAAAACCAGATAAACCTCCACTCTGGACTTAAAGGTACATTCTCAGGTGGTAAAATTATGATGACCAGCAAGTTATTTGCATAAAAGTGAGGCTAGCGCTGACTGGGGGAGCGCGGGGGAGGGCGGTGCTTAGTAAGGGACCGTGTGCCCAGGGCTCTCGGTGCCGGTCACGTCCCTGTTCTTGACCAAGTGGCACTTACAAGGTGTCCACTCCGATAAATGATCACACTGCGTGTTTTTTTTGTGTTATGCGTACTTTTGTGATGGGTTAATTTGTAATAAAAATCCCTGCTTTGGTTTCATTTAATTATTGGTTGCCTGTTTTTTACTTAATTTTTTATTTTATTGCCTTTATTAGTTATTTTCTTACACTTTGGGATTGACTTACTCTAGTTTTCTAAGGTGGGAGCTTAATTGTTTGTAGATCTTCATGGGGTCTCCTTCACAGAGGTCACTGCCATCGCGTTGTCCAGTGTCACTGCAGCGATCACTCCCTATGTCTCCTTCACAGAGGTCACCACCGTCCTGGTTGTCCAGCATCACTGCCTTGGCTTTCTTCAGAACTTTCTTTGTTTTACTGAGAGTTAATTGACATACAGCCCCATGTAAGTCTAAGGTGTACAGTGTGATAACTTAATGTATGTTGCAAAACAACTGCCATGATGTTTAGTTAACATCTGTCATTTCATTTAGACTTTAAAAATGTTTTCCGCCTGTGTTGAGGACGCCGTGGTAGAGCTGGACACGGTTCACAACGCTCCAGGGCTTCCGAGGAGGGTTGGGAGGGAGGGAGAGGCGTGAGGTCTTCAGGATGGAAGAAGGGAGCCGGCTAACCGGCTAGAGATGAACAGGGATGTGACGGAGAGTGGGGTGTCACGAGGAAGCAAACCGGGTTGGGGCCCCCCATTGTTGAGCCCAGGGACTGGAGCGACTCCTTGAAGATGAAACGGGGCCCCTTTGGCTTCAAATGCTGGTTCCCGAGCAGGCGGGTGAGGTTCCCATTTCTGGCCCCGGGAGGCCCTGCAGGCAGTCGGAGTGAGAACCGTTGCTTGCTGGGGCGGCACCCGTGTCCGGTGATTTCCCTGCACGTCTGTGCCAGCGCCTTCCCGTGCGGCCTCTGCGTGGTGCCCACAGTGGTCTTTCCCAAGTGCACTTCCCGTTGCTTTGAGGATGAGGCAATGCTCATCAGACGCCAAGTTCCACCAGGGCTGTGTCTGTGTGCTGCCTGCCCTGCCCCTCGCTTAGCACACCACCGAAAGGAGAAGGGGCGTCTGGAAAACAGTTGCCGAGTGAATGAAAGTAGGAACCAGGGGTCACTAACAGGCGGGCTAGGCTGACTTGGGCCTGCAGGCGTGTTTGCAGGTCCCCACGCTATTTCACTATTTCATTCCTCCAGCCTGAGTGCCCCACCTTGAGTCCCGGGTCAGCGTCCCTGGCTTTAGCTGCGTGAGGGCATGGGAGGGGTACGGTGTGTAGCTGTGGAGAAGTCAAGAGTCATTTAACTTTGTCACCCTGGTGGACGGTCCCAGTGCTGTTTCTTCTCATCGCTGCCAGAGACTTAATTGGAGATTTGGAATGACATTTTCACAGACACCTGGAAACTCGAGGCAGAATTCATTTGGGTGACGTTTCTAGTGAAAAATCGCAGCTGCTTGGGCCAGGCGAGTGGTTGCTGTGACTGTGTACCCCCTGACCTTTTGGACACGGGGCGGGATGGGCTCTCAGCGCGGGAGGTGTCTGACAAGGCTCTTGCAACATTATGTGGAACTGACCCCTGAGACGCTAATGAAAGAGTAATCCTCCCTAAATTGCCCCGAAGCTAGTAATCCCCTGGCTGCAGGTCGGTGATTAGACAAGAGAGGCTGAGCAGCTGTCTTTTTGTTCAGTTTAATTATGACCAGGTACCTGGGTGAGTGTTCATTTCCTGGTGGCACTGGAGGTGGGGGGACAGGTGTCAGGTTGCCGCAGGGACTCAGTGTGCAGACGCGGATTCTGCCCGGTGTGTGCAGGGAGCTGGCGCTGGCCGGGGAGCTCAGGTTGCGTGGCTTTCAATTTCTGCCCTTTGCATCCGAGACACACCTTAATTAATACCCCCCCCCCCCCCCGCGCCCCCACCTACCCCCAGGCCAAAAGCAGCAGGGCAGCTGCTGAACCTGTAAGATAAAACTTCACCAGGTCGTCAGGCAGAAGAACATTGAGTCTCCTCACGCCTTCAGCAGCGGTCAAGGCCAGAGGTCGCAGAGCTGGGCATCGATTCTCCCCAGTTCCGAATATTCAGGGCGGTGAGCAGGAGGTTTGCGGCCTGTGAGCTGCAGACTGATGTTGGAATTCGTGCCTCTGCTCCTGGTGAGCCCGGAAGCCCTTCCACCCTCCCCCCCCCCCCCACACACACACACTTCTCTGTGTCCTCTGTCCTGGAGGAGCGGTCCCGCCCCCTGCCCAGTCTTCCAGGGGACCCTGGAGCGTCATGGACATGCCTTTTCCCCTAACAGCCACGTCCAGGGGCGACCTGTCCCCATGGATCCTACCTTCAGAAGAGCTCTCGCAGCCACTGCGCCCTCTGCCTCTCCGCGGCCCCTGCCTCCCCGGCCTGGCCGCCTGCCCTGTTCCTAAAATGCCTGTCTCCTCAGGCTACTTGCTTCAGTGACACGGTCACTCCGATCACCCACGGCGGCCGGGGCCAAACGCCAATCCTCTTCGTACTAGCTGTGTGTTCACACTTCGCTACTGCTTTAAATATGTCTCTGGTTGTACTTTTTCCTTGTCCCAAGACGTTCTGTCCTGGGAGACACAGGTTTCACACGCGAGCTGCATTTCTCGGCTGTAACTGTTACTGTCACAGTGTTGGTCCCTGGGCCGCCCAGCAGGGTTTGCTTGTGGGCGATAAACCAAACGTCCAAACCCCGTTCAGTTTCCTCCCGTCCCACGTCCCATGTGGGCTGAATGCCTCTGTGTTACTCAACACTCAGTGCTTTCATGCCTTTTCTTGGAATATTCTCTCTTTCTGGAATGCAGTTTGTCCTCAGCCCAAGGCGCGCTCCTACCCCTTCAAAGCCCAGCTGTCCCCTGCTCCACAGCGGTGTCCCTGGCTCTCCGGTTTGGGGCCTCCTTAGGTGACTGCCCTCCCAAACCTCCACTGCAGCTCAGCCGTCCGTCTTCCTCCTGGGGTCCACGTGCAGCCGGCGCGGAGCTCTGTGATGTGGACGGATGCGTGAGCTGGTGCCCGGGAAGCACACCCATCCTCCGGTCATGAGTCCCGTTCATGAAATCGGGAACATTGGGAACACTCAGAGATTTCAGCTCTTCCTGGCACGTGACACAAGAGGAACGGTGAAGTTCATTGCCCAGGACATGGTTTTCCGTGGCTGTCCTGCTCCGTGGCTCGATGCCCGTGGACTGGTCACTTCACCAACTTTCTGCGCTTCAACTTTCTCCCCCGGAAAATGGATGTAATCGCAGCACTTACCCTGCAGGACGGTTATAAGGATGAAATGAGAGCATGCATTAAAGTGCTTAGCGTATTCTGTGCTCGTCAATTAGCGCTCCTTATAAAAAGGCGGCGTAAGAACACACTCGTGGCTCTTCCCACGTGTTCATGGTACAGAAGTGTTAAAGTGATAAAAATCAGAGAAACAGTCAATACGCGAGTAAAAGGGTAGAAGATTGGGTACGTGAAACATGACCCACTTATAAGATGGAATAATTCGCAAACATTAATAACATAGACCATTATGTGATAACATGGGGAAATTATCTTTCAAGATTGTTAAAGAATTAGATTGCAGATTAATAAATCTTACTAGTGTTTCATTTACTCATACTTTTAAACACTTACAGGAAAAAACCCATGCTCACCTGTCTCTCTCCTCGGAGGCAGCGTGCTGTTTCTCCCCGGTCTCCTAGACGTCGTATGGAGGCTGCTCTGTGTTGGTTTTTCAACGTTCGACGCTATCTACTGTCTTCCTGCCGTAGGAGATGAGAATCTAGGGTCCCCTTTTCCCTTGCGATACAAGCTTCCCCTTCTCTCATCATCCTAATATAAGTTTTTAAAAAACCAGTATCTGTCTTTTTACTACTCTTTCTAGCTGAAGTCTAGTAGACTGTGAGTATATTGATTATACCGGGTCCGGTGCCAATGCCCCTCTTTTATCACAAAATTGTTTTTGTTTTTTTTTTAAAGATTTTATTTATTTTCAGAGAGAGGAGAAGGGAGGGAGAAAGAGCAATGTATGGTTGCCTCTCACATGGCCCTCACTGGGGGCCTGGCCCGCAACCCAGGCATGTGCCCCGACTGGGAATCGAACCGGGACCGTCTGGTTCCCAGCCTGAGCTCAATCCACTGAGCTACACCAGCCGGGCACAAAATTGTTTATTACAAAATCATTAGCGTGTAATTCTGTGACACGACAAGATCACACTCAAGCACACTGTGTGGCGTTTAAGGGGAAATGTTCCAATTAAAACTATAAATTATTACACCCACATTATCACCTGCCCACCCACACTCCAGCAGGCCTTACTTCTGCAGGACCCTCTATGTCCTTTTGGGAACAACTTATTTTCTCCTTTTGGGAACAACTTGTTTTCTCCTTTGTAGTTGGTAGTTGCCTCTGTTTTTTTCATTGTTTTTTTTTGCTTGTTGGATTTTAATGTGCCAAGACTCTGCCTCCTGGTGGACGTGCCTCATGTTCCCCTTCCTTGAGGGTGGCCGGACCTCGGTGTAAAGGGATATAAGTCCCGTGGTTACGTCACTGTAGGGCACAAAGCACTAATTTTCAGGTGGAATTAGGGTTCCTAATCAGATGACTGAGTCCACGAAAGGGAGGTCCCTTAGGTGGGTCTCACCCAATCAGGCGAGCCCTTAACTGAGGAAAGACCCGTGGGTCTGGAGGGGAAGGCAAACGGCCAAGTTCTGCCCCAAGGGCGCGGGGGCCTCGGTCCTGCAGCCAGGGGACCGAACGCTGCCAGCAGCCTGGGTGGGGTTGGAGAGGATTCCGTGTAAACCAACAGTTGTGGCTCTTTTGCTATCGTCTGCTCCCTGCATATTCTCTCTTTCCTCAGAATTTCTTTTTTTTTTTAAAGATTTTATTTATTTATTTTCAGAGAGAGGAGAAGGGAGGGAAAAAGAGCAATGTATGGTTGCCTCTCACATGGCCCTCATTGGGGACCTGGCCCGCAACCCAGGCATGTGCCCCAACTGGGAATCGAACCGGGGACCCTCTGGTTCCCAGCCTGCGCTCAATCCACTGAGCTACACCAGCTGGGCCAGAATTTTTTTTTATATTTATCGTCTTGCTTTGGTTTGACTTCTGTGTCAGGTGGTCCCCTTTTGGTTTGACCAGCTGTGTGGCTATATTTAAGGCTCAGACACATCTGTGATGACGGAATACCTATGAGTAAGCACAGCATGACAAAGATTGGCTTCCCCATTCGATTGGGGCCGGTGGTGATTGGGGACCGGTCATTTCACAGAGGAATCAAGTCTCTTACCTGATGACTGTGCCTTAAGTCTCTGTCTTCAGTGTGGTCCCCAAGCCTGCCACAGTCAGTGACTCCTGACTGAGGACAAAGTCTTTCTAATCCCCTCTGCTGAAAGGCGGTGTCTCGTTTTTCTGACGTGGCAGGGCAGAGGCCACTGCCTGGCTGATGGCTGGGGGCCTCCGAAGGGACTGTCTCTTAAGTAAACTTTTGAGATACGGCCCCATCCGGTGCAGAGCCACCCACAGCCCCCCTTTCAGAGGTGAGCGATGGTCCGGTGCCTGAGATGTTTCCGAGTTCTGGGCGCAGACCGGCCTGCCCCTTGCTGGCTTCTGAACCTTGGATTTCAGCGTTCTCCGGTCTGCTCTGTCAGTGACCGCTCAGCCACGTGCACGGTCAGTTTCCAAAGTTCTTCCCGACATCGCCTATTGGCCTTTGCCTCTTCTGTACTCTCCAACTTTGTGGCTGCACGTCGGGTTTGGCCTTGGTGCCGCGTTGGAGGGGTGTGCTGGGGAGCAGCGGAAAGGCATGTGTTCCATCTGCCAGGCCCACTCGGAACCATTGCCAAGCCCCATCTTTTTTAAAGGAAAAAATATGCCAAACTTGTTAGCAGAGGTCCGCTCTGGGTGTTGAGATTACGTGTATTTTTCTTGTATTTTTTCCAAAATTGTCTAGAATAAGCTACTTCTTAACTAGAAAACGATTATGCAAGTAAAACAATACTATTACATAGATGTATCCATCAAAGCATTTTGTATTACTTTCAAATCCAACACTTAGTTTGAACCTATAAAATTGGGTTTTGTTTTTTTTTTTTTCCGGGGAAAACAAAGGTTGAATATCACCAATTCCATATGGTTCAATCTCAAATATCTACTATATTGCCCTGGCTGGGTAGCTCAGTTGGTCAGAGCATCGTCCCAATTCGCCAAGGTTGTAGGTTCGATCCCCGGTCAGAGCACACACAAGAATCAACCAATGAATGCATCAATAAGTAGAACAACAAATCCATGTTTATCTCTCTCTCAAATTAAGAAATTAAAAAACCAACTAATGTAACACAGCCCTCAGAGGTGACACAGCCTGGCAAGGGGAGCCATTGTCTAGACAGAACAGACTCAAGGTCAGGAGGGTGTGAGCCACCTCTGCCGCTGGGAGTTCCCCATAGCCACTGCGGTGCTGTTCCCCGAGAGCCGTTCCCCCCGGGCCGCTGGTTGAAGACTCAGGTGCTGACCGAGTTTTCAGGAGCACACTGTTCCGGATACAACTAAGAAAAAGTGGTATTTCCTTCTTTTCTCCAAAACACTTGACACGTCTCTATATTGGAATTCTCTGGGCATATGCCTTTTTCACTCTCCTAGATTGTTAAACTCTTTAAAGTCTGGGATCTGTATCCTACTGGTATTTATGGGCTGTTTGGGAAACCTTGTTCACTGGATCACAGTGTTTTCGTTGTAAAGATTCACAGGAGTAGTTTCTCTCAGGCAAATGGCTTGTTTTTATTTGGGCAACGCAGAGTAATGTATGCCAGATTGTGTTTCCATTTTTGCCTTGGCTGCTAGGAAGCTCATAGCCACATCTGTGTCCTGGTTCTCAGCTTTTTTGAAATCTCCACTTAGATGTCTTCTGGTCTTTGTGTTAATTTCTTAGTGCTTCTGTAACAAACACCCCATGGCCTTCCCATCCCAGTCGATGGCCCTACCACCCACTAACTCCCTGTCACTCCCACACCAAATCCCTCACGTCGTTCTGTCATAGCTACTTTTAAGATGGATCTAGAGTCCAATCACATGTCTTTGTGCCACGGCCACCATGCTAGGCTGAGATGCCACCATTTTTGCTGGAACCATGACACCAGCCTCCTACTCTGTCTCTTGACTTCAGCTCTTGCCTTTTACTAGTCTGTCGTCCCCAAAGCAGCCATCTTTTTAAAAACACAAAGCGGGTCATGCCATTTTCCTGCGTAGCCCTCTCCAATTGTCTCCTGTCACACAATGACTAAAGCCCAGGTCCTTACGGCAGCTGATCAGGCCTCTGTTGAAGCAGCCACACCCGGCTGTCCCCTCGTGCCACGTCCCCTTACTGGCCCGGCCTCACTTCCTGCGCATGGTCCCCCTGCCGGCCCCCCTCTCCCAGCCCTTCTCCGACTGAGTGCACAGCTCCTTTATGGTCTCAGCCGAGCTGTCTCCTCCCCAGAGAAGCCTTTCCCTACAGCCCGCTCTCATTCGGTCCTCCCCACCCGCCTGGCCCCCATGTCCCTCCCCCCGCTCCCCCTCTTTCACAGCCTCAGAGACGGTGCACTTGGCGATGGCTTGCTTGTCTGTGTGGTTCACCTCTCTCCCTCCCTCGTGGAAGTCCACGGTTGGGGTTGGGTGTCCGGGCAAGAAAGGAGCGCTGCTGCTGCATCTTCCCAGCTGATGTGGGGTCCCCCACTAATGCCACGGACTTTCTAAGGCAGGGGTGTCAAACTCATCTTCACTGGTGGCCACATCCGCCCGCAGTTGCCTCAAAGGACCAATGTAATTTCAACTCCTGAACAGTTAAGGAGCAGTTACATTTACGCAGTCCTAAACTTATTTTGCCCCTTCGAAGGCAACCGCGAGGCTGATGTGGCCCCCGGGGAAAATGAGTCTGACATCCCTGGTCTAAGGAAAACGCCTGGGTGCCTCTCTGGACCCAGGACTAAAGCTGCTCTGCATAGTAACATCAGAAGCTTGTTTTCACTCGCCGGAGGCAGGGCGTGCCTTCCTCGGGGAGATGCAGGGGATGCTGAGCAGGGCTCAGATGAGGAAGACTAGGGCTCTGGATCCCGGGGAGGAAGTACCAGGCTCAGAGCCCGTGTCTGTGGGAGGTGAGCGGGGCGTGGGTGTGTGTAGGGTCCCTCAGGAGAGAGGTGCCCTGTCGGGGACACCTGGGGGCCAGAAGTCCTCCGCTCTTTTGTCCTGATCTCTGACCTCTGACCTTGAGCCGCGGCACGCAGCCTGCCTGCGCCCTCTGGTGCGGTGGTCACATTCCCTGGCGTGGTGCCTTCCGCCTCCACACACGCTCTCGTCTCCTGGGCCTGCGTTGGCCTCAAGTTTGTCCATTCCTATAGGTGCCACATGCCATGGTTTGTACACACACAGGATTTGCCTGATTGTGGCAGTCCGGGCCTGGAACGATTTTAATTAATGGGAAAATGGTCCTCAATACACTGATTAGACCTCTTCAGGTACAACAAGATAAAAGCCTGGTAATTTGGATGGAGTACTCTTCTTAAACGGTTCCTCTGGGCTCGGCAGCCAATGGCAGAGCCGGGCTCCCCTCCACCTGATCCAATGAGTAATTAAGAGAGGGCTTTTTCTGCCCCCCTCTCCCCTCCCTCCACCCCCCGCCCCAACTGAGGCTTAACAGGTTGGTGTATAATTTGGAGACTTTAAGGGGTGTCATGCCAGGAGCTTAGGCAAGAGCCAGGCGTCTTCTCCCCAGCCCTCCAGGCCCTGGCCTCTCACAGCGGACTGCGAGGGGAAGGAGGTGGGAGGTGGCAGCGGGCAGGGCCCGGGGCACGCCGCTCAGCCCTGCGTTCTCTGTCCGAGAGTGGCCCGTGGCCATGAGTGAGCTGGGCGCGCAGAAGGCCAGCGATGGCTCCATCTCCCGCCTGCTCACCGTGGTGGAGAGCGAGTTGCGGGCTGGCCGGGAGAAAGGCGACCCCACGGAGAAGCAGCTTCAGATCATCCTGGAGGACGCCCCTCTCTGGCAGAGGTTCAAGGAGGTCACCAATGAGATGATCGTGACCAAGAACGGCAGGTGACTCGGGCTGCGGCCCTGCGGGGGCTGCCTGGGCTTGGGTGGGTGGTGGGACCCCCGGGGTCGTGAGGAGGCGGCCGTGGGGTCTGGTGAAAGGTGCTCCCGAGAACCATCTCGCACGCTGCTCCCGCCAACTCAGTTCATTTCTCTGAGGTCATCGGAGAAGCAGAGAGCAAAGCCCCCTGTCTCGCGTGCATTTGCAGTGGGGAGATTCTGGGAAACTGCTCTAAGGGGGCCGTGCCCCCCGGGTCAGGGAGACGCACTCACCTGAAAGCAAGGTCAGGTCTGGGCAGACGCATGTCCCAGGGCAGACCTGAGCCCTCACTTGGTCCGGACAAGGGGAAAGTCAAGTTTATGTGGGAGCCGGGTGGTTTCTGCTCACATGTAACAAACTTGCCAGAGATTTCGGACTGGCTGGAATTGCAAGCCACGGGGCACGTTTTAATCATCACCTGTCAGTACCTCTGCTTCCCGGGGTGTGTTTGTGGCGTGTGCTTGGCTGAGTGTGTGTGTGTGTGTGTGTGTGTGCATGCGCGCGCGCGCGTGTGAGAGAGAGAGATGTGAGCCGCTGTGGTCAAAGGTAACGAAATGGACGTGTACCACCGGAGAGAGGGGAAGGTGTCTTTTTTTTCTCATTTCGGCAGGTGAGGGATTAAGTGAACCTGATGTCTGTTGGCATTTCTTGGATTCTATTAAACCGCGTCTGCGGAGGGTCTCTCAAGGTAATTTTAGAAGCTTTCGCTTAGGAGAAGAGACATGACTGTTTTGAAAGATGGTTTTGCTGCTCCCTGCCTGGCTGGACAGGCTCCCAGCATTCAGCCGATGTCCACTCACCTTTCGGTTCACGTGGGCACCGCCGGACGAAAGGTCGGAGCCTTTGCAGCGGGGGAGGGCAGGCAGGGCTGTAGCGGTCACCCCGAGAGGGAAGCCCCACCTCTCCAGCAGAGGGAAGTCAAGGGCCCCGAACTTCTGGAAGGCTTTTGTCCTCCATTCCCGAGGTTGCGCTTTCCTGTGTTGTAAAAATAAAACGCTCAGGATACAAAGTGAACCATGCTTTGTCGATCTAGGAGAACTCCGGGGCGGAGTGCCTGCTGTCACATGGCGCTGAAGGGCTTTGTCAGGGACAGGTGGGCCAGAAATGAGGGTGCCGAGGTCCCCGTTGTGATTGCCACCGCCCCCCCCCGCCCCGTGCCAGGAATAGTGGACTTGTTCAATAGCCGTGTGTTCCCTCTGTAAGCAGGCCCTGCTTCTCTCCTGCACGGGAGGTATCCCATTTAACATCGGCCGTTGTCCCTACTCTTGATCGGTAGCTACACATTCTTTGGGGTAGAGAGAGATATAAAACATGTTTTTAATTTCAAGGCGTTCCCCCCAATCCCTGGTTAAGTTTACTTTCTGGTTCAATTGTAAAAACGTGTCTCATAACAGGTAGGCTTTCTGCTTGTTTCTCGTCCGTGCGGGGTAGCGGTTACACTGACATCTGTTTGGCTGTCCGAGCGGCCGTTTAGAAACATATGGTACATACAGTCACCAAGTAAAAGTATATTTTATCTCTTTCAATATAAAATTCAGTTTAAATGTTATTAATATTAGTCACATCGGCATATACTTTCTCTTGCCTTTTTTACTGATACAGTTTTTTCTCCATGTTGAACATTTAGAATTCCTCCCATGGTTCACATCATCCGATAGGAAGTGTTTCGGGCAGGAAAAAACCCGACCGCAGTCAGCTTGGTTGTCTCACTGTCTCGGGAGGTCCTGCTGCTCTTTGCTTCTCCCGTGAACGGAGTCTGTCCTTCGACTCTCTTAAGGTTTCTGACCCTCTCTGGGCCAGAATTTTGCCGGGAGATCTGAACGCGCCTTCTTCAGACAAAGGGAGGACCAGTCTCTGCGAGATGGGTGTGGGCGGTGAGGGGTGAGCGTCCTGGGGGGGGGGGGGGGGGGTCTCTCGGTTCCCTGGATCTGACGGTTGCGACGCTTTGCTGTCCCTGGCGTCGACACACGTCTGTCTTGCTTCGCCGTCTCTTTTCCCACCTCCTTCCTCTCCGTTTGCCCCATTTCTCCAACCGCCTATTTCAGGGTGTCCTTTGCACCCATGTCCTCAGACTGTAGCCCACTGCGTCCCCTCCAAATGCCCCCCGCGCTGCCACACCAACTCCCGAGCCCGAGGCGGGTGGGTCTGTGGCTCTTCCCCTGGAGAAGAATATTCCTGGCGTTCAGCACCCAGCCTGGGCCTCGCATTCATGTTCTGGGCGACCCCTGTCAGCAGTGGGCGGTCTGGCTTTTCTAAAAGCCTCCGTTAGGGTCATCGGCCCGTGGGCACCGGGGCCTCATTCGGCTGAGTAATAACGAGTTTTGAAATAGCACAGGACAGGGTGATGAGAGAAGGAAAAGCCTCGTTTTCAAATGGAGAGCTATTTTTTTGCAGAAACTGGAGGCTCACGTCTGACACGGATGAGAAGTAGAAAAGAGAGAGGATTTTCCTGGAAAACACCGAATTGTCCCCCAGACCCAGGGTCTGATGCCCTTCATTCCTCTCCCTCTGCTCGTTCTACTTTATCCTCCCCGTTTCTGGGGTGCTTCCCTCACTGACTTTTACTGAAAATTTCTGGTGACTCATAGTCCGTCTTCCAGAGCTCAGGACCCTGACCCGCAGAGCCCATGTGAATCCTCTCTGGCGTGTCCGCTCTCAGCGTCTGCTCTGCCCCCTTCCAGCTCGGGACTCTATGTTAGCTGCAGAAAAAGGCTTATTTCAGGTTTCAGAGGCAAAGAAATGAAATCCCTTGTCCCTCTTGTTCTCCTTATTGTCACATCGTCCCCTCCGGGGAAAATGCTACCGTGCATGTTTATTTCCACCCCACTGAACAACTTTGACTTAATTCTGACTCAACTGGCTTTGGGCAGGCACGTCCATTTGCTATCACAAAATAAAAGGCGGGGATCCCGAACGGAATTTGCCCGTGGTGACAGGCGGTGGGTGCAGGGAGCCCCATGCGGGGTCAGAAGAAATCCAGGCAAAACAGTGTCCGTGGGCCCCCATACCCCTGACGTGCCTCTCCAAAGTGTGCAGTTGTGGTTTACAAGGAGCACGTGTATCTGTGTAATCTGTCCCTCACACACACACACACACACACACTCACACACGAGAGTGACAGCAGTTGCACAGACATTACAGTTCGGTGGGGAGGCAGAGGAAGGTGTCTCCAAGCCACACCCCCCGAATGGGGCCTTTGCTCCCCTCTGCTGCTCCGCCGCCCACAGCATCCGCTGTAGCTCGGCTCCGTTCTCCCCGCGAACATCCCTCCCCTCGCCTCCTTCAGCCCTGCTACCTCCAAGGCCCCCCGTCAGGGAAATGAAATGAAAACTAGCCCCACAGCCAAGCAACAGAGCTCACGGGCAGCCCCACCACCCGTGGTTCCTCCAGCGAGGTTTGGGGAGTGCGTATTCACCTGCCACACTGTCTGTCTGTCTGTCTCTCTACCCCCTCCCGCACCCTCCCCCTTACTTAGGGACTGGCCTACATATTTCTTGGCTCCTCGGAGACTCCTGGGCAGCTCTGTGGTGAGCCGCACCGTGGGAAGAAAAGGTGGAAAAACCAACCCAAGGAGAAGGGTAGCTCATCCCTGGAAAGGAGTGTGGCCACGGGCGCTGCCCGCTGGGGGACACCGCGCGTCCTGGTCCCCGTGAGGCGGGAGGAGCTGAACGCGGCTCAGCCACAGGGTGAGCTCCCGTCCCCTGGACGAGATCTGTGGCCAGATGACTTACATTTAACCTTCTCTGCATAATGGAGATAAAAAAGACACAGCGTCCCTTTGTTCCTTCGTGAAGTGACAAAAAATAATTATACAGCAATAAGCCATTGCTTTTCCGGTGTCCTTCCCAGAGCCAGGACACGGTGGCTCCTTCTTTACTTTCCCTCGTTAATAGTGTTATTGTCATCACACACCGTGCAGTTCACGTAAACGTTCATGAAATGTGTAAACGTCAAGGGTTTTGGGTCTATTCACAGAAGTGTGCATGTAGTCCCACAAATAATTTTAGAATCTTCTCATCGTGCTCCGAAAAAGCCCTGCATCCTTAGCCAACACCCCCTGGTCCCCCGTCCTCCCCAGTCTCATCTATTCTCTCTCTCTGTGCAGAAGTGCCCGCTGTGGGCGCTTCAGGCTGACGGAGTCAGACCACACGCGATCCCTTGGGCCTGGCTTCTGTTCCCGGAGCAAAATGACTTCCAGGTTCAGGCATGTTGCAGCATGTTTAGTGCTAACATTCCTTCGTATGAATAGACCCCACTTTGTTCATCCATTCATCACGCGTGTTGTTTCCCCTTTTGACCGATGCTGCTGTGAGCACGCGTGTCTTCATGTGCACGCGTGTTTTCCTTTCTCTTGCACGTGCACCCAAGAACGGAACTGCCGGGTCGTGGGGCGGATCTGCACTCGAGCAGTGGAGGAGCTGCCAGACTGTTTTCCAAGGCGGGGGGGCCCTAACCACTCCCACCGGCAGTGCGTGAGGGCGCCGATTTCCCCGCGTCCTCCCCACGCTTGTTGCCGTCCATCCCCGTGAACAGGAAGCGGTGCCTCACTGCAGTTCCTGTTTGCATGTCCCCAAACCTTTGCTGGCCAGTGACGCTGAGACCTTTCCACGTGGTCGCAGTTTCCCGGACTGTCAGGTAGAGTGGCTTACCGGAGCGTGAGAGACGCAGAGCGGGCACCGGGCTCCCCCTGCTTGCTCCCTGCTTTGAGGGTCCTGGCACGACGGAGCGGAGAGAGAGGCCCTCCAGCCTGGTGGTGGCACAAGCGAGAATGGAGTGTTTTCTTCCTTCTGCCCGAGCCGCTCTGGCCCTCTCCTTCCTCCAGAGCCCGGGCTTGTTTGGACCTCGGGGCGCTGGCCTTGCGGCTCCTTTGTGCGCAGGTGTGTTTCCGTCACTCATTTCTGGCGTCTGCACCTCTCATGATGCAGGGCTTAGCTCAGAGGTCAGCGGGGAACCACTAAGGTCCGCTGAGTAGCTCCGCACCCCCCTCCTCCACCCCAGTCTCTCTGCTGACAGCACCCACTTGAGTCCCTCGGTGGCAGGCGGACAATCTGCACTTGTTTTACACATTGAAATAAACACCTGTTTACATGGCTGTGGCCACTGTTTCTGCCTGCACGTAGGCTTGGAAACTGAGACACGGAGCCTGCCACTTTCTGCCACCGAGGGCCCGCCTTCAACGGCTCCTGGCGTGGAGCCGGCATGTCAAGCCATTTGGTCAGTGGGTAAATAAGCCTCTGACAAGTGTTCCGATTTAGGAAAACACTGAGGGGCCGTCCTCTGTCCTTCGCGGCCCAACCACGTTTGCCTTCTAGAAGAATGAGAAAGGAGAGAGAGAAGGGGTGTGGTGAGAGAGGGCCATGGCCCGAGGGAGAGGGCCCAGGCTCATGCTCCCTGAGCCTCAGTCTCCTCATCTGTCAAATGGGCATAAGAGCAGTTACCTCCCTGGGCGAAGTAAGGATACAGATGCGTGAAGGACTAGAGGCAGAGGAAAACGCAGTCTGGGTTAACTCTCACTGTTCAGAAAAGTACGTTGCGTTCCATTGTCAGACTGCCCGGAACTCCGTCCCGTCCGCCCACGGGCAGCACCACCCTGGCAGCCCGTGTGTGGAGAAGACACGTCTGCTTTCTTTGCTTTGCCTGTGTTTACCTGCCCTGTGTGTTCTTCCTGAGGGAACGTTCGCTACTTTTCAACTGTCACGTGGGAAGTGGCAGTCATAAACATTCCATCCCTCTTTTTTCCTTAAAAAAAGAAAATCACGCATTTCAGAAAAGCCCCGGACCAGAATCAGGCCAGCTCTGCAGTCCTGGGAGAGACTGGCCAGGCTGCTGGTGGGCTGTTGATGACCCTGTCCGACCCCTGGATCCCTTTCACTTCTGACCCCGCGTGTGTGAGTCTTTACAAGTGATGCTGTGCGGTCAGGGGTTCTGGGTCCGCACTTGGCCAGTGTTGCTAAAATAAGTGAAAACATTGAAGTATATTGTCAGAGGGGACGGTGTAGTCAGACATGAAGAGGAAAGAATAGATAAAACTCCTTCTGTTGATGAAAGAGAGAGAGAATATGCTGCTGGATGAGCTCAGACGGCACGGGCAGTCTCCTTACGGGGGCATCGTCATTTCGGTTAGCATGCAGGTAGAGCTCTGGCCGGTGTGCTCAGCTGGTCGGGGCGTGGTCCTGAAGACTGAAGGGTTGTGGGTTCGATTCCCAGTCAGGGCACATACCCGGGCTTCAGGTTTGATCCCTGGTTGGTGCCCGGATGAGAAGGCAACCAACCGATGTTTCTCTCTCACATTGATGTTTCTCTCTCTCTCTAAAAGCAAAGAAAAAAAAATGTCCTTGGGTGAGGATAAAAACAAACAAACAAAAAAGAAAGAATGAATCGTGTCATTGAGGGAGGGGCGTGACAAGGTAAGGCGACACTCAGGTGAGCCCTGGATCGGGGGTGCATCCTCTGATGCGGTGGTCTCCTTAGAAATTGTGTTACTTCCTGTGTGTGTCCCAACCCGTTTATGTGAATTTTCTCCCTGTTAGCTCCCACACAGGGAGGGGGAGACCCTCCTGCAGGGAGTCAAGGAACAAAGAAGCCGACTGGCCATGGCCCACGGGTGACCCCAAAGCCTGGGGTCTGTGTGCTGATGTCCGTGAGTCAGCCAGGGAGTGAAAACTGAGGTGGCGTTGAAGGTATTCATTTACTGTTTTTGAGAAGTAATTCACATGCAGTCAGATTCACCCTTTGTAAGTGTCCAGTTTAAGGGTTTAGAATATCCACAAAGTTGTGCATCGGTCACAGCGACCTAATTTCAGAACGTTTCTGTCACTGCCCCTCCTCCCGTAGAAACCCCATTAGCAGCCACTCCCCGCTCCCAGCCGGACTTCTCACCTTCAGAGAGGAAAGCAGAGGACAGGAGGGAGGCAGCGTCCATGTCCTTCGGTTTCTGGCTCCCAAAGTCACTGCCCGAGGTCAGATCCTGGAGCCTAAGCAGAGCCGGGCCGGCTGAAGCCTCGGGCATCGGATGATACAGCCGCCGTGCCCAGGGCACTCTAGGTGCCAGGCCTGAGAAGAGGCACTTTGCACAAATTAGCTCCTTGAGTTCTTTTTTTAATGAAAAAAAAAATTTTTTTTTTTGCACACTTTGAGTTCTTGCAGCAGGTTTGAGGCTGGTGCATGAGGCTGTAAGTTTGGACAGGTTCAGGGAGGTCGCTTACGGCCGCGTGTTCAGCAAGCGTGGGGGCGGGAACCAGGCAAGCGGAACCAGAACCGACACTCGGGCTCCTTCTTCAAGTGGCCGGTCCCAGTGACTGATGACTAGCTCAGTGCTGGCAGAGATGCGGACCTCGGTCGGGGTGCTGGTTAAAGGCCCAGGCTCTTTGCGTTCTGCCAAGAGGAGCTTAGAAGTGGCCCCTGAGGCAGGGCACCGAGAAGCTGGGACCCCACTGCACCTCACAGTTGCAGGACTATGTTGGAAGAGGGGGCAGCAAAGGAGTTGGAAAGGAAATGTCACTGAGGTCGTCGAGCCAAGGGGACACGTCCTGTCAGTGTCCAGCGAGCTCCGGGAGCCCATGTACTTGGCACGCAGGAGCCTGGAGCCTGGATGACCTGAGTCCTTCCTAGACCCGCCCTCTCGCCTGTCAGTCATTTCCTTCCTTTTCCACATGTACCAATTCCCTTTCCACCTTGTCTCAAAGCTGGCACCGCTGCACAGTCGGTTGTGCTCAGGGACCCTCAGACCCTTACCTGTGCCACCCCTGCCTCCTTGGACCCCTTCTCTTAGCAGTAGGTCCATCCCTTTTCCCTTTTCATTCTCCTCCCAGCTCACCAGAAGCACCAGTCCTTGGACCACTCCCTTGCACATCTCCTTAGGGATTGTCTTAAAAGCCGAGGATGCTCTAGGCCAGCAACCTGAGGCTTTCTTGTTCCTGGCTCACCTGGGGGTTTGGGGAAGCGGATTCGGACTGAGTCGTGCAGAGTGAGGTCTGTGGGTCTGTGTTTCCATGAGCTTCTGCTACACTGATGCGCTGGTTTGTGGTCCGTTTTGGGCAGTGAGCGCCTGGATCCCAGAGAGTGAGCTTCTCTGTCAGGGGACGCAGATGTAAAAAGCGGCATTGACCAATCAGACAGCACCTGGGGCCATCAGGTGGGGCGGGGAGGTGGGTGGGGAGGTGTTGCGTGCCTGGAAGCCAGGTCTCTAGCAGCTCCGGAGGTTTGGTGAAGGGAAAATGAACCAAAGGGAGTCAGAAGCCAGGCGACGAGGGAGCTTCTGCAGAAGTTCTTGCGACAAACTCGCTCTGTGTTCTGGGGGCTGGGGGAAAGACCCGTGAGTCCAGACCACAGTGCGCCCCTCGAGCACGCGAGAAGTTGGCTTCACTGTCATTCAAGTTCAGAGTGCCCCGGCCCACGCCGGCCCCTCGCAGGTCTGTGGTGCTCCGCAGGGTAATGGAGGCCCCAAGGAGTCCTGCAGGAAGGGCGCCGGCCCGGCTTTGCCTGGCCAGGGGCTGCTCTCTCGTACTTGGCCTCGATACCACGTTTCCTTCCGCCCTCGGGGCTCTGACTGTTCGGAGATCGTGTTCTCGTGTGTCTGGGAAGGACGGCCCTGTGGCGTGAGAGTGGGAATCCCACCCCTGATCGTACGCCGTGGGCTGCAGGTTCCTATGTCAGATGGCTACATCGGTGGTTTCCAGACTTGAACGGGGAACACAGCGGTTTAAGGGAAACCCCGATATGAAACGCGTCTGTGCACAGAGGCTCTGGTGGAATTGGGGCTGCCGGCTTGGCCCCTCATCCCTTGGCCTCCCCTTGGGTGTTCTGTGCGCCCCCAAGGCCCTCCACGGCAGAGCTCAGAGCGGACAGACGGGCGGACCAGGGGGCCAGTGGCCCTGACTCCCTAACGTCCCTCCCGTGGCTCAGTTCCCGCCTTTCCTTTCAGACGGATGTTCCCTGTTCTGAAGATCAGCGTCACAGGGCTGGACCCCAACGCCATGTATTCCCTCCTGCTGGACTTCATCCCCACCGACAGCCACCGCTGGAAGTACGTCAACGGGGAGTGGGTGCCCGCGGGCAAGCCAGAGGCCTCCAGCCACAGCTGCGTCTACATCCACCCGGACTCGCCCAACTTCGGGGCGCACTGGATGAAGGCGCCCATCTCCTTCAGCAAAGTCAAGCTCACCAACAAGCTCAACGGAGGCGGGCAGGTACGATCTTGGCCGGCCTGGCTGCCGGCCGCCCCCCAATGCCGATCAAGGAAAACAAGTGTGCATTTAGTCAATTAGAGGGGTCCTCACAGGCCTCTTTTCCCACGGGAGCCAATTATTCCCCCCGAGTCCAAATGTAAACAGGAATAAACAGCTCTTAATTGGTGCTTTCGGTTTTTAATGGACTCCCTGATGTGGAGAGAGAGCTTACTTAAAATCACGGGCCCTTTCAGAGTTCTCCCAGCCGGGGAGGGAGGGGGGCGGGAGCTTTTGTTATTCCCTCTCCCTCTTTTTTGGCGAGCGTGGCGTGTTGGCAGTGGACAAAGGCCTTCATCGAAAGCTGCTCCTAATGAAATAATTGCTACCTCCGCTTGGGCATTAGGATAATTATCAATAGAATATGAAATCCGCTTGGGGTTTGCAGAACACAGAGACAAACAAATGTCCAATAGGAAGGGTTTACTTAAGGTCTTCAATGAGGGCAAACAAGATTTGGGGGCTTTTTATCTCTTTTGTTTTCTCTGGTAGGATTTTGGAGACTCGTGCGCTGCTGTGTAGGGCTGTCCTTCACTTTACAACGTGTAGAATTTGGGGGGATTACAGGGAAAGGTCTAGTTCTCCCCGTGTTTCTCCTGGCCAGCCGGTTAGCCCTCAGTCTGACCGCCCTTCCCAGGTCTCTCTGTGCTCAGCCGGGAGGGGAGGGTGATCCACCCAAGTTTTTGCCATTTTCGGAAGGTTCCCGTTCTTTATGGACACAGGAAATTGAAAAGTAAACTGTATTGCCTCTCAGATTTCACCACAGGGGACTCTCACCTGATCTTTTTCGATATTTCGCTGGAGGCACAGAGTGGGTTTTCCAGCGCCGGCGGGAGTCAGGGTGTGCTCCTCTTTGGGCGGCCCCTGCGGGGAGGGGTCCTGGTCGGGGGTTCAGCTGCTGGATTCCTCCAGGCCAGGGAAGGAGACCCGTATGTTTTAATGGGTCAGACTCCGCAGAGTTGTGCTGAAAACAGGGAAAGGAAAGGAGGGGAGTCAGGATTTCGGCAGAACACTGAATATTCTTTAGAACAGCTCCCTGGCAAACCCGCCCCCCACTGCACTCCCCAAGCACCAACATCATGGTCCCGGAAGCTTCTGGGAAAGTTCCCCCTTCATTTTGCAGACGGGGCGGTGCCATCTCAGCTGACGGAGGATTCCCAGTGGGCGGCCCTGACTGGGTGCTGCAGAGCCGCGGACCGACCGCGGGGAGCAGCCCGTCCATCCCCGGGAGAGCTGGGGCTATGCCTGTCTCATCCTCCTCCTGCTTTCGCTTCTCCACAGATCATGCTGAACTCTCTGCACAAATACGAGCCGCAGGTGCACATCGTGCGTGTGGGCGGCGCCCACCGCATGGTCATGAACTGCTCCTTCCCGGAAACCCAGTTCATCGCTGTGACAGCCTACCAGAACGAGGAGGTGAGGGTGCGCGTGTGTGACATGGGGCAGGTCGAGCATCGTGACAGACCCCACACAAATCAGTGCCCTTGGCCTGCGCAGAGCTGGGGCCTCCCCTGCTCCGGAAGTCATTCTGTGGTCACTGAGCCAAATCTGTCCCTCCTTCGGTGGAGTCGTGCCGTCTGTGCTGCTGGCTGGTGGATCCCTGAGCGCACTTCGGTCTTGCCCTCCCTGGCTTGAGCCACTCTGGCCGTGAGAGCCGGGTCGCCGGACAGTGGCCGCGGATCAGGTGGGGGCAGGCGGTTTGGGTCCATCCTTGTCCTCTCCGGGGGTCCCAGCGCCTGCACAGGTGTGGCTTCTTTCCGATTATACTTAAAACAATTTTTAAATGTAGACATGACTATAGACTTATGTATGTACAGAAGGCGTGTGGGGAAGACACGCGAAGCCAGTATTTGTCGTGACCCTGGAGGACAGGATCACGGGCAGGAGGGAGACGATACGTTTTTACCTTTTATCTTTCATTTCCACCGCATACTTCTGGACTATTTGTTTACTGTGCGGGCTTTTAAAAAGTCACCGTGTATCACCTTGAACATGAGGCCAGGAGAAAGATGGGGCATGCCCACCCACGTGACCCAGGAGGGTCTTCCCTTCCTCCTGGGCTTCCCCCTGACCAAGCTCCAGGGCCAGAAGGAGAGCGGCACATCTCAGGCCTTTGCCGACGGAAACATTCTTTTCAATGTCGTTCATTCAGCAGATGTTTGCTGAGGGTGACCGCCCACTGGGTGCTCCATGTGCTCGGAACACAGCAGTGAATGCAACAGCTGTGTGCTCTGTCCCCAGGCACTTTGGTGGGGACTTCCAGTGGGGAGAGACGAACACCAAATATGATATGTCATGTGTCCCTATGTCTGACACATGACGTATGTATGTTGGGCAGCCCTGAAGAAAAATGGAGCAGGCTGAGGCCAGGGCGGGACAGGGGGACAGTGGGAGTGAGCGTTGGCATTCTGAGTGCCAGGGCCCCGTGTGGGCGATTATTTGAGGAGGCGGGAGGTGATGCTGGACGGCTCTCTCGGGGAGGCGGGTCTCCCTGCACTGCCTGCCACCGTGTCACCAGCGACCAGAACATAGCTGACGTGTGGTGGGCGTTCCGTCATTGTTGAACACAGTGAACGAACAGATCAAAGCAAGGATGCTAGGGTTCACGCAGGAGGCTTTGCTCATTTCCAAGGCTCCGTCCTGCCTCCGCTCACGCACGCCGCATCCGCGCACGCACTGCAGGACGCAGTAAAACGTTCTTTGCCAGAGACGGTGCCAGGGCGGCTCTGCGTGGCAGTGAGCCATGAGACGTGCGGAGGCGGGAGACGGTGGGGGCGGGGGGGGGGGTGGTGGTTCTGACTTTGCAGAAAGTCCCAGGTGAAGATAGCAGGTTCTGTCTGCTCACGTGTGTTCCGCTCTCACTGACACTTCTTATCTTTGTGAACGAAGATAACAGCTCTCAAGATCAAGTACAACCCCTTTGCCAAGGCCTTCCTGGACGCCAAGGAAAGGTGAGTCGAGATGCTGCCGTCAAACCTCACGCACTGACTTCTGCGGTTGTGAAATGCGTGGTCATCCGGGAGGGGCTCCGCTCGCAGCACTTGCTTTACCTTGGAGAGAGATGGGCTTTTAATATTTAAGTTAATATTGAACAAAGTTGATGAAATTCAACAAATGTGTGATTATCAGTTCCTTATAAAAGAGATACAGAAGAGGAATCTCTAGCTGGTGATGTTTGGCCAGCT
This sequence comes from Micronycteris hirsuta, assembly GCA_004026765.1. Taxonomy (NCBI): domain Eukaryota; kingdom Metazoa; phylum Chordata; class Mammalia; order Chiroptera; family Phyllostomidae; genus Micronycteris; species Micronycteris hirsuta. The sequence goes on along the minus strand of PVJI01004381.1, from coordinate 57,219 downwards.
GTTTTGCTATAGATTCTCGAAAGTAGCACAACCACATTTAAAAAGAATTAAGTGTTTAGATTTTAACTAGTTCACTCTGCCACTCCCCAAAATGTCTCAGTACTATGGTTTCAATAAGTTGGAGTTTTAAAAAACTACATTTAGCTAGGGAAGGTGAGTAATTCATAAAGGTACGAGGTTCATGTGTTTCAGCTCTGAGAGAAGTTGGAGACGCCTGGCGTGTACGTGATAATTCTGCCACTTTGGGCCAGTGACTTCCATCTCTGCGTCTTTCCATTCTAGGAAAAAATGAAAAAATAATGGTGCTTATCATTGACTTCTATCAACAAGGCCTGGAGTGTAGATATGGTCACCATTGATTTTGTTGCCTGAGGTCCAAGCCTTTTTCGACACCTCCTATAACTGTCTAACTTCCCCTTTTCGTCTTAAAGTCTCGAGGTTCACGGGCAGGCATTTATCACGATGCCCCATGGATCTGTCCTGCCAATATTTGACTTAACCTCAATGATGTAGAAGACACACTTATTACTTTGTCACATAAGTAAGGGCCTGAAGGAAACCTGGTAGGTGAGATGACAGAGCCCAGGTTCAGACGGTGGTAATGTGGAGTGACCAGGAGAATCGAGGACTTGGATCGAGAGGTCCTGACTTGGAGTCTGCGCTTTGCCATTTCCTGGCTGTTTGATCTGGCCGACGTCAGTTTACCTCCAAGATCCACTTTTTAAATCTGCAAAATGGGTGCAGCGAAATGCCCCTCTCAGGCTGGTGGATGGGTCTAGCCTCGCACAGGTGTGGTTGCGCCTTGAAGTCCTCTGCAAACTCAGCTGTCGTTAGTGCCTGAAATTTGTCAGTAAGATCAACAAAGTAGGCCAGTCACAAGTGCGGTGACTTGGAGAACCAACCCGCCACAGCTCAGAGAGCAATTGCCCAGGTCCGTAAAGTGCCCTGGAGGAAGGAGAGCGGGGGCAAGGTCATCACTTTGAGAAAAAAGGATGTTTGGTTTCCAAGAACGACGCAGCTCTCCAAAGAGACTTTGGGGCAGACTTGGGGCCGACTGGCGAGGTGAGCTGGATGGCGCGTCTCTCTCCTCTTTCAGGAACCACCTCAAAGATGTCCCGGAAGCTGTCTCCGAGAGCCAGCACGCGGCCTGTCCCCACTGTGAGTCGGGGGGACGTGGGGTGGGAGGCCCCGGGCCATCTCCCACCACATCCGACTCCTCACCCGTCGTGACTGCTCCCTCCCCACCCCCTCACCCCTTCTTCCATCCACACCCAGCGGGTTATTTCTTCCCTCAAGACAGGTCTCTCTCTGCCCTTGCAAGAGTTCCCAGAGGGGACCAGTGTTCCTGGGGGCGTCAACCAGCCTCAGGCAGCCGACGAGAGTGGGAAGGATTGGTTTCTCAGACCCTAGCTTCTTGTCAGTGAGGTGGGGGGCCCACAGATGTGTGCCCTGGGCATGTCTCCACCCCCACCCTCTGTGCTCCAGCCTCTCTGTCCTTCATTGCCCATTCTTCGTACTTGATTGCTTTCTGGTCAATCACCACGGCCAGCCCTCTGAAGCTGCAACAGTGACCCAAGGTCAGGGATGTCGGCATGGAAAGTTAACCCTGGTGTCTGAGACACGCTCTTTAATTCATATCCTAGTGTTTGCTAAGATGTCTTTTGCCGTTTTCCAGCCAGGGAGTCCCTCCATCCCTCCCTCCCTTCCTCTTCCCTCCCTCCCTACTCCTTCCCTCCCTCCCTCCTCCCTCCTTCCCTCCCTCCCTTCCTCCCTGCCTGCAACCCTGATGCATCTCCCTCCATTGCAGAAGTTTCAGAAGAGCCACAAAAAGAGGAGTTGGCTTGTAGAAAAGCACTTTTTAGAGTGACCTGGAATAATAGGTTTTTGTAAAGATAGGACCACGCGCAGAACCGCACATTGTTTGATTCTTTTTGAAGCTCTTGCAAAATGGAATTGTTTCTCGATTTATACATTTTGGGGCTGTTCATTGTTGGTGTATAGAAATGCAGCTGATTTTCTGTGTTGATTTTGTGTCCTGTGACTTTGCCAAATTTGTTGGTTCTAACGTGTGTGTGTGTGTGTGTGTGTGTGTGTGTGTAAGCTCTAGGGTTTCCTCCCTATAAGATCGTGTCAGCCGTGAACAGGGATGCTTTTATGTCTTCCTTTCCAATTCAGACGCCTTTTCTTTCTTCGTACTATTTATTTATGTTGCCGATGGCTGTGGCCAGGACCTCCGGAGCTCTGTTGAACAGAAGTGGCAAGAATGGGTCCCCTGGTCTTGTTCCTGATCTTGGAGGGAAAGTTTTCCGTTCCTGACTGTTGAGGTCGCTGTCAGTTGTGGGCTTGTGGCCTCAGTTACATTGAGGCAATTTCCTCTTACTCCTAGTTTGGTGTGTGTGAGCGTGTGTGTGTGTGTGTGTGTGTGTGTGTGTGTGTGTGTGTGTGTTTAATCATGAATGCATGTTAAATTTTGTCAGATGCATTATCTGCATCAATTGAGGCAACATCCACAAGCGCATTTCTATGAAACATTTTGCAGCCTTCCAAAATACCAGATCCTTGCAGTGAAGGCACGCCCGCCAGCTCGCTGTGTTTTAGCTCTCGGATCCTCTCGGTAGGGGTGATGGGAGGCCGCGAGGGCCTCCCCAAGGAGCGGAAACGGAGCGGCCTGCACCCCCTGTGCTTGGCCGCAGCCGTCCGTCAGTGCGCTGCGCACACCGCTGACGCCTCCTCCTCCTCACACTGACTCTTAATTCTGCCCAGTGAAGTCAGAAGCAACTTAAGCTTTGAGTTTTCGTTCATTTATATATTCAAGCAGTCTTTTATGTCGCTGTGGTTCCAGTGTTGCAAACTTGGATAGGACCTGTCAGTCATCCATCTCCAGAGGGACCAACGGAGGGGGCGTGGCAAGGGGTGGTGTCTATGTCCACAAGGCAGACACACAGCGTCATTGGCCCAGAAACGTGGCCGAGCCGAGGGGCTCGGAGCCCGATTTTGGGTGTCAGGCTCTGTGTCGCCCCCTTGTTGGTTCCAGGGGGAGGCTGGATCTTCTCCAACCCGGACGGCGCATGCCCCGCGGGAAATGCCAGTTACCAGTACGCGACCCCTTTGCCTCTGTCTGCGCCCCACACCCACCGCGGCTGTGAGCGCCACCCGGGCCTCCGGGGACACCGGCAGACCCCCTACCCTTCTGCGTATGTGCACAGAAACCACGCTGCCTCAGGTGTGTGGCTCGGCCTGCAGTGACACCCGCGGGGGGGGGGGCGGGGCAGGCTGGGGCGGGGGCGGGGTAGGGGGAGCGCGATGGAGAAACAGCGGGTGGAAAGAAGCACCTGGAGACGGAGCCTCTTTCCCCTGACATAGGTAGGTCTCTATTGTATGTTATCAGTTGCATGTTTTCTTTTATATACTGACGGTCTACTGCGCAGGTCTAACATTGCTGGCGTTTCTGTAACTTTTCCATAAGACACCGAGTCTCCTGGTTCTAGTGGGCGTGATGGCTCAGGGGGGTCCCCGGCTCCCTCAGGTCAGTTGGAGACACGCAGTCATTGCCTTCCCTGGCTCTCTTCTACAGTTACTGTGCGTGGCCCAGTCTGGGGGGACACCAGCCCCCCGCCCCCTCCCACACACACTGAAGCGCCCTCAGGAAGGTCTGTGGGGGGCTGGGTCCCATGGTCCGATATGGTTGGAGGCCTGAGGAGCCCGCCACGGTCGTTTTTGCAATCTGAGGATTGTGTACGCTGACGCCGTTGTCAGCTTTTGGCCTCGCTGACGGCTGCTTTGCCGGCCTTGGCTGTGTGTAAGCCCCGGGCCTGGTTATGTGCAGAGGGGAATGGAGCGAGGAAACCCAGGGCTGATTTCTCACTCAGTGATTCATGCAACATGTACTTATCGGGGGCTGGCGATGTCCCAGGTTCTGCCCACGAACAGAATACACGAGGACCTGACCCTCTGGGGGATTCTGTCCTCAGACGGGGAGATTGACATTAAACCAAACGAATAAGTAACGTGTATGGTGTATGGCCGACACTCAAAAAGCCCAAGCTCCCTCTTCTCCGTTTCCCAGAAAGCTCCAACGTGCCCTGACCAGTGTGGCCCAGTGGGCTGGGCGTCTTCCCGCAAAGCGAAGGGTCTCCAGTTCAATTCCCAGTCAGGGCACATGCCCGGGTTGTGGGTCCGGTCTGGATAGGGTGCGTGTGAGAGGTGACTGCTCGTTGGCACCTGAAGCGCAGCCACAGCTGTGTCTGGCCCCAGGATAACGCCACTGGTCACCGTCTTTGTAGGGCCTGCATGCTCCGTCCACTGAACCACTGTTCTTTCTCCAAAGTGAATTTGATAGAAAGCCCCAGCAATAATCTGCAAGTGTTCTCTGGAGCCGACAGCTGGACTTCCATCCCCCCCACACCGCACGCCAGCATCCTGTCTGTGCCCCACACCAGTGGCCCCATGAACCCAGGGCCCAGGTAAGACCCACACCTGCCACCTGCCCATCAGTCCCGGGTTGGGGGCGTACGTCAGCACTGGGGGCACAGGGGCACGCTTTTCCCCAGGCTGGCGTGGGCTAGCCTCTGGTCCTGACTTCTAAGCCACGGGGCCCTGACGGAGAATAGGACACATTTTGCTCCTGCAGGAAGGGAGGTGGGGAAGCAGCTGCTCGGCCGTGTGAATGTTTTTGGGGACCTTTGGTGTTTTACTTAGAAATGTCCTGGGATCATGTGTCTCAAACCAGTCCGAGATACTGTAAATGGTGGTAATAGCAGGTAGACGAGGGATATAGGGGAATCAAAGGGGAAAGGTGCAAATTCATGCCGAGAATTCAAGAGCTTTGTCCAGATTCTTCTACGCGGCCCACCCTGACGGGGGGTGTCCGGCTCACGATGCAGGTATTAGGGTGCTGTGTAGCATGTGGGGCGCGTCCCGTAACTCACGCCGGAGACCTGCCTCGGTTCTGACTTCTGGAACGCGGTGTGGGGAGTGAGCAGAGGGGGCCCGGGCCTGATGGGCATGGGCGCGAGTCCCGCTTCTCCCTGGATTGACCCGGTGACCTTGGGCAACGTGCTGAGCCTCCCAGAGCTTCGGCCGTCCTGTCTGAGATACGATGAGCTGCTCTGTGGCACTGCCATGAGACCGAGAGAAAATGAATGGAAATGCGTGTGAGCAGTAAGTTCTACGTCCGCGTCAGCTGCTGTGCTCGACAGGAGGAGGCAGAATTCTGAGGAGGCCCAAAAAGGGGGTTCAGAATTCAAAGATAGGACTGGGGGGTGTTGGAGGATGCATGAGTTCGTGAGCCCAGGGAACATTCGGAGGATGCAGGGCTTTGGACCCCAGCCGCTCTCCTGTGCACGAGAATCACCCAGGATGTCAGTCAAGTGCACAGTTGGGGCCCGAGAGCCGTGTTTGCCACCGGCTTCCGGGCAATGCTGACGTGGCTGTAAATGTGACTTTGGCGTTGCCATGGCCACAGGGTCCAGCGCCAGACTGCCCGGCACAGCCACCACCAGCTGCCCAGGGCCACCACACCTTTGAAACACAGCTCGTCCAAATGGGGAAGACTTAGTATGAAGCAAAGAATAAAAAAAAAAAAAAATTCAGTGATTTACATCAAAGGAAATATGAAATAATATTTTAAATATTTTCAGGAACCTAAAATAGTATTAACAATCAGAGCCCTTTAAAAATGTGGCCCCTAGGAAATTTGGCCCGGCACTTGGGGCTCACGTTTTGTTTCAATGAGCACTTGAATGGGTGGCGGGGAGGTGGGGAGGTCCCAGGGAAATACACTGATTTGGGCTGCACCAGGAAGTGGGAAGGGATGTCCTTAAGGATAGGAAGTAATCACGTGCCAAGCCCTGGACTGGATACTTTGTGGGAATCACTTAGGGTGCTCGAAGGTACCCACAAGGCTGGCATTGAACTGCCTCTTTTACCGAGGGAGGAACTTAAGCGGAGCAGCATTAGAAACTTCCTGAAGGTCCCACAGAGTTATGTGACTCAGAGCCCATGCAGTCCCACAGTCATCAGAAAGGGGGCCCGAGCAATGTCGCAGAGGAAGTTGGGGCCAGGGTCCCCGCAAGCTGAGCTGGCAGGAAAAAAAGAGTCCAGGGTGAGCTTCTGCAGGTTTTATGGGGGCCAGTGACACCTGAAATACAGCAGGGTGCCAGGGGGCGTTGCCACCTCTGCTTTCCTCTGTGCTGTGTTTAACCCATTCCCGCCCCGTAAAGATTCTGCTCGGGGAAAAGTCACGTCAGAGCCGTCACTGGGTAATGGGTCTGTTCTCAAGCCAGAACGTAGTGCCGACGAGGCTCGGAGCACTGGAGGTCACTCTGTCGGTTCGAGCCGCTGTCCTCTCTGCCTGAGTTCTGGGTCAAGGAGCAGTTAGCCCCACCTGACAGTCGGCTGGATAGCTTTGAGAAATCCCGATACCCAGGCCAAGTGGCCAACCGGGCCAATTGGAGTCCAGGGGTGGGACCCCGGCAGCTGTGTCTAAAACACTCACCGGGGGACTCACGGTGCAGCCGAGCCTGGGAGCGAGAGAAGTGCAGAAAGCGGTCCAGCTCCCGGCCTTTCTGCCAGGGTCCAGGGGCTGGGGCTGGCCTCGGGGCCGGCAATGGGAGAATTCACTGTGACAGCGACTTTTCATGGAGCACAGGGAGCTGGGCACCGCCTTGTCATGTTATCCGGCCCTCACAACTATATCCGGACGCCCGTACAATCATCACTCCCAGTCTGGAAGATGGGGGAACTGAGGCTCAGGGATGTCACAGAGCTAAGAGTTGGGAGAGGTGGGATTCTGTCCCAGGCTTTCCGACCCCAGAGTGTCCCGGCGATGGTGCTACGTGGCCTCTCCCGGCCAGCGAGGCGTCTTGCTCACAGGGCAGACTGTCCAAATCCCCCTTTCCTGCTGCCTGCCCTCTGCCCAGGCTGCGAGGAAGCGAAGCACGGAGACATGACAGTGCTCTGGTCACAAGCGAGCGGCAGGGCCAGCCTCAAAACTCAGGGCTCGGGACGCCGATCGTTGGCTTATCCTGCTAGGTCTGGCCGCTTCCCTTGGCTTTGCTGTGGAAACAGGGCCCGTCAGTGTGAGAGCTGGACTTCAGGTCGTGGCCAGGAGATCCTGCCTTGGTCCACACTGTGTGCTCGTCAGGGGAGACCCGTCCCCGTCCGGGCAGTGCCACCCACATTCCTCCTCTCTTTCTCTGTCTCTGCAGCCCCTACCCGTGCCTGTGGACCATCAGCAACAGTGGCGGGGGCCCCGCCGGGTCGGGCGCAGAGGTGCATGCCGGGTCCCCGGGAGCATTTCTGCTGGGCAACCCCGCGGTGACTGCGCCCCTCTCCGCCCAGGCGCCCGCTACGGCGGGTGTGGAGGTTCTGGGGGAGCCCTCGCTGACCAGCATCGCCGTGTCCACCTGGACAGCGGTGGCCTCGCATCCATTCTCGGGCTGGGGTGGCGCGGGTGGGGGCGGGCGCCATTCTCCCCCCTCACTGGACAGCTAGGCAGGGTCCGAGGGCCGTGTCTGCAGGGCAGGGTGCGTCCTGCCATCAGCCGACTGGCAGCTTGTTCACCGTGGATGATGCTGATTCTGCCCCTGGATCTTTCCACCCGGTGTTCCTGCGTTCTCATTCTCTCTGCAGCGCGTCCATGCTGCGCTTAGGCCACGGCAGGCCGCTGAGTACCTTCCTCGTGCCTCGCCCTTCCTCCCCAACGATTCTAGAAGGCTGTATTCCTCTTCGGCGACGGGCTGCAAAGCTATTAAGTGAGCTCCAGGTCGGCCCACCTAAGGCCACCACTCGGTGGCTTGGCGCAGCCCTGGAAGGGTGTGTGACTGCGGGGCCTCTACCCCGAGTGCGAGAGAGGCCGCACCTCAGAGTGAGGTTCGCAGAGACAGAGCTAACCGCCGTGGTGTCCTGCAGGGAGCCCAGGACCGAGGACCCAGGACCGAGGACACGAGGAGGTCCTCTACCATCCCGCCTCGCAGCTTCCCCAGCCTGGGCTCCCCGTGACCTGGTAGCACCCTGTATTTGAGCCGAGGGAGACGGTCTGCCTCAGTTGTCCGTGCGTTTAGTGGGCTGTCACGCCACTGCGCCTTCTCCTGTGCCTGAGCTGTCCTCTGTCCGGCCCCACTGCACGGATGCCACGCCTCTCTCGGGTCAGTGCTGCCGCGGATGCCCCCCCCCAGGCACACTCGGGCTCACCCTGTGCCCCCCCCCCCCCGCCTTGCCTCTGTCCAGGAGCTGTCCTGTCCTGCCTCTGCTCTTCTGGCCTGCGGGTGTGCCCCTCCCCCACAGACCACAAGCCCTTCGGGGCGAGGCCTCACCCTGTCTTTGTGCCCACACCCCTGGTTTGTGCCTTGCCTGTTGTAGGTGCCCAATAAACACTGGCTGAGCTGAACTGGTGTGAAGCGTGTTTGCTGAGGGACAGTGGCGGGGGCGGGGCTCAGGGACACGTGTCCGGGACTGGGTGGCTTGTGGGTGCGGGGGCCCAGGGACAGGCTGGGGCAGCCAGCTCTCAGGATTGCGGACACATGGAGAAGGTGCTGGCCGCAGCGGCGACTCCCAGGCACTGGTTCTTGCCTCCCCTGCACCGGGAGCACTCGGGGCACCTGCTAGAAATTCAGATCCCTGGGCGCACGCCACACCTATGGGACCCAAATCCAGGAATTTGCACGTCAAACAAGGGCCCAGGTAACGGCCACAGAGTCAAGTGTGGAGAACACCTGCCTAGAGTAGAGAAATAGAATGATAAATACTCTAGGAACCCAATTTCAGAGAAAAGTTTCAATCTCTGCCCCTGCCAAGGTCATTGCTGTAGCCTATGTCCCAGCCAAGGTCACTACTGTAGCCCATGCCCCGGCCAAGGTCATTGCTGTAACCAATGAGCAAAATCACTGTTTCGCTGGTTCCCCTTTGTCTCTGCTACCCCACCACTGGGTGTGCTGATAGCCCGGGGAGTGAGGTTTCCAGACCTGGGTGGCGAGGGGCTCCCCCAGCCCTGGGGTCATCCGGCACTGACCAAGCCTCAGGGCCTGTCCCTCAGGGCCTCAAGGAGGGGGTCTAAGTTTCCACTCGGAGCCTGGCATCAGTCAGCTGCCCCACTGGTATTTCGCCCGTGGAGCCCACTCAAACCTGCCCCGCACCGAGCCTTGTTCTGGGTGTGCAAACGTGGCCCCAATGAATCCTCGTTCCGTCTGCCGAAGAGGGTCCTTTAACTCGCTGTTCCCATTTTTGGGCTCAGATCTCTGGAAACAATGCCACTCAGCCACCCGGCGACCTGGAAAGCCGCTTGACCGCATTCAGGGTGCCCTCTGTGTGAGTGACGGAGTCACCATGCGCTCATACCACTGCTCTCTGCAAAGCTGCCCGGTCAGTGTGCCCCCAGACGGGACTCTGCTTCCCCGGTCCCTCTGCGCTGCCATTAGAGGCCATTAAGGCATTACTGTATTAGCATCTCTGCAAGGTGCTGTGTTGGCGGGTTGTCAAAAGCGGCCATTTCTCGTTCAGTTAGAAGTCGAGGCTGTTGTGGCCTCCCATTGCCGTGCAGGCCGGGCTTGTCCCTGCGCGGGGGTCACGCACCAAAGTGCTCAGCACATGCAGCCTGGCCCGTGCACGCCTGTTTAGTCTCGCTCTGCCTGCACCTCCCCCAGCCTGGAGCAGACGGAAGACACCCAGAGACACTGAGTGGCGAAAGCTGGTACCCTCCATTCCTTCCTCACCTCTCTCGTTCAGGCGGACGGGGTCCTCCGCAGAGGATGAAGCAGCCTTAGGGGAACTGGGGGCGGGGGCGCGTGCCTCTCATCAGTCTTACAGGACGCTCGGCTGGGAACCTGCGATGACGCAGGTGACACAGAGTGACGGCTCTGCCTGGAGGGTCCCTGGTGTGAGCCACGCAGCCAGAGACAGCCATGTGCTTTCTGGGGTTTTCTCCAGAGTCTGGGGCGCGTCTGGGAGGGACACACTTAAGTTGGTTGTAAAAAAAGACAGAGTCCCTGAGGTTTTAGAGAAAGGTTGCAGCATCTTCGCTACCCAGCTCATCGCAATAAAACAGGACCGGTGCCACGTCGGCGCGCGGGCCTGCCGCGTGAAATCCAAGAGAAACTGAAATCCCACCTGCACAGAGGGTGTTAACACACATCCTTCCAGCAGGTGGCAGACCTTTTCACACTCCCTGAGGCTGGTCCAGTCGGAAGTCTCCCCTGGAGGGGCCTGGATTTGGCTCCGCTGGCCTCCCCAGCCCTCCCCTCTGTGGGGCTCAAGCACCTTTGCCCCCCCCCCCCAGGCTGAAGCCAGCTGCTCATAGGACGCTGCTGATGGCACCTCTGGAACTGGGGGGTGGCGGGGGGGTGAGGATGGGAGGTGGTAATCTGAGGAGAGTGGAAACGCTTTAGCTATTAAGACACAAGTCTCAATAAAACATATTCGAAGCCTGGTAGATGTTTGCCCCTGTCCTCACACCTCTTGCCCCAGAAGGTTCAGTGGGTCCTTGGGATCCAGAAGTGGCAAGCACCCGCAGGGACCATGGTGGCTCGCCTGGGACGGAGGGGCTTCCTGGAACGTGGGAGCTCCAACCTGAAATCAGCCAGCGTGGGTTTGCCCAGGAGGGGTAGGTCGACCCCCACCAAGGAAGGAACCCCTGCTGTGGGCTGAGGGTGGGGCGGGGAGCGCGGTGTCCTGCTGTTTGGCCCGCCTGGGGAGTGACGATGTTTCTGATAAGGGAAGGGGCAGAGAGGAGCAGAGGAGCGAAAGCTGAGCCTCACGCACGCTCCTTGGTCGCTCGACTGCCCGCGGCTGCACTCTTCCCAGCTTCCTGTAGGGGGCTCTGTTGCTGCGCCCGATGCCGTGCAGAAGGAAACGCTGCTCGGAGCTGCCCCAAGCGTTGGGGTCAGTGAAAGCAGCTGCTTGTTTCATGACAGACAACGTTGTCCATCTGTCCCGCTCTGTCCAGCTCTTTCCAGCGTCTCCCTGCCAAGGGCTTGATGCGGTCTGAGACCTAGAGACACTGCCTGTGAGCTTAAGGTTTTCTTCTCGTGAAGTTGCTGCCCAACCCCAGGCTCGGAGCATGGCCCAGAGCTGGCGAGGTTTCCCCTAGGGACCCAGGGCCTGAGTTGGGAGTCCCGCCGGCTCAGAGCACTCCCAAGGACAGACGGACAGACGTAGGCGTCATCCCCAGCTCGCACCCCAGGCTGTGCCCGGTGTTAAGGAAATCGCCCAGGACTCACAGCTCTGCGACGGAACCTTTCTCCTACCCCTGCTCTCGGTGCCCAGGAGTCCCTGGGAGCGAGGCTGGGGCTGGACCAGCGCTTGTGGGGCCTTTCCCCGAAGGTCCCCACAGGTGTGCGGAACGCGGGCTTTCTTTCCCTTGGAGAGCAGGTGTACCAAAGTCACATCATAAGAGGAGCGATGCTCTTGTAGCCATTTTTGAGGGGGGGGGACCCATCTGCCATGTCAGTCTAGCTCCAATTTTAATGCTAACTGCTCAACTTGGGGTCCTCTTGTTCCCAAAATTTCAACCAAGCCCAAATTATCATGCTTCCCAGTTCAAAGTTTTAAACTAGTAAGGGAGAAGTTTTTCACACCCCCAGATTCTTCCTGTGTGGGGGTGGGGTGGGGGGGTGGGGGGTGGACTTTCCCAAGTTCTTTTTTTATTGACCATGCAGCCTTTTGAAGGTCGTGGTTTCTACAAGTGCCTCTGTTTTGTTTCTTCAGGCATCTTTCTCCCTCCTGGGGTGAGGCTCCCCAGGAACGTGGCTGCGTTGCCTCCATTTTGGTCTTCGCAAATACCCGTGACACAGCAGAAGCTCCGCGACTGTTTCTGAACTTTGTCCTCTATGTTGACCTCCTGCTTTAGTGTGTCCATTCATTCCTACTGACTTGTTTTAGCTTGATGTATATTTTCTAAAAAGTTATTTGTTGTTTAAAGGCCCCCTGGGATTGCTGAAGGTAGGTGGCCCTCGAGCTAGATACATTAATAATGTTAGAGGTTAGCATATATCTGATTCTGAGAACTCGCAAGGCACTGAGCGTAAATATTTCAGCACAATGCACTTAGGGAAGGTGCAGGATGGGGAAGTGCTCCTCGGTGCTGAGCCTGCTTTGGGGGATGCTTCCGTGCTTGTTTCTAACCAAACACGAAAGCAAATAAAATTCCCTCTCCCCTGTCTCCAATTTATCCCGTACGGACCCTGCAAGTCCTTTCAAAAGGTGTGGCCTCCATAATGTGCTTGGTTTAGGGGTTCAGCGCTGCTTCCCTCAATCCTGGCTGAGCGCTGTCTCTTACTATTTCAGCCAAGCTGCGGGTCACCGTGTGGTGTGGCCCGAGGCTCTCCAAAGTCAAGAGCAGGGGACAAACGAAGTTAGGAGGAATGGGCAACGCAGAAAGTGTAGTTAATGTAAACCTTGATGCCCCTAAGGATAGACTCACCATTGTTTATGGGAGAGTCTCCTGTGCGTCATCTCCTTCCGTGGGTCTCTCCACCCCTCGAAATGTTTCCCATTGGTTCTCCTGAGGATGGTTGGATTTTCCATGGAAAAGGGGGGAAACAGGAGGATTTTAGAAATTAATTTCCAAACCTCTCTTTAGTCATTGGTTTTGACGCCCACTCCAGCCCCCAGCCAACTTCTTGGTGGGCTGCTTGATCAAACAGCAAACACTGGGTAACCGACCGGATCCCATCCCCTGCCTTTTCCCTGACTCCTGTTAATAGTACTAAGACTCAGGACTGGTTTCCACTTTGTGCTGGGGACTTCACAGCATATTCTCATATTATCTCAGACACTACGATGTGAGAGCCCCACGGGGCTGTCTCTTCCCACGGCTCTGGGTCAGGAACCTGTGACCGTCCCGTGCACTGTGACTACCTCCCTGCCTCCTGGGCCACTGCCAGTTGTCAGCACCCCCTCCCGGAAGTGCCATCTGCAGTGTGTCACCCGTCTGCTCAGAAACCTCCGGTGGCTCACTGTTGCCAAGGAGAATATTAGGGCCCAATTCCTCAGCCCACTGTTTAGACATTCCAGAATGGAGCTCACTGTGCTACTAGCCTAACTTCCCACAGTTCACTTGTAATGATCGGAAACCACGTTCCTGAGTAAGAGACAATTTCCTCCCTGACGTCTTCGTGAACTAGAAAATCCGTTTAAACTTTCCAGCCCCCTGACCCTTCCGATGAACGAGTTCAGAGCCTTGTTGGTGAAGGTTTGGAGGAGTCTCCTGCACACGTTCCCAGACTGGGGGGCACGGAATGCACACCAGCTGCTGCTGGGGCTTTGAACTGCCCCGGGGCTGCACGCAACCACCGTCAGACCTGGTTTTAGATAAATGAGCTTCAGTATTTTTCCAGAGAGTGTGCTTTGTAGCTGCTTCTCAGGTTCCCCGCCCCCCCGCCCCGCCCCCGCCCCCCAGCCCTGCCTTGGGGAAAGTCATGCAGGCCACACCTCAATGGTTTGCATCCCCTGGAGAGTTCAGCACATGGATTCAAAATCCCTGTTCCTCTCTCAAAAGTCGTGGAATCAGTGCTCAGAGATCTGGGGCGGGGAATTGAAAACCCCTGAGAAAATCACATTGGGAAGGTCTGGAGGTTGGAGGGGGTGAGGGCAAGCGCCGGCCTCTGGGTGTGTGTGCGGGGCCTCCTTAAATCAGAGCCTAGCAGCTGAAGGTTCAGACAGAGCCCACTGTGTGACCCGGGGTCTGTCCCAAGCCGAAGCCTGCAAGTCTGCCTCTAGGGACCACCCACTGGGAAAGTTGGCCTCTCGGCCGCATCGGTTCCTCAGGCCGCCGCTAGGTGGCAACAAAGCACCGGCTCTGCCACCTCCCCACTGATTCCGGGCAGAACATCTTCTGACGCAGAACTTAAAAAAAGAAGTGATGCTGCAGATTTTTCTTTTGCAGAAAGAGCTACCCATGCAAGCCTGGCGGCTCTCACGACAGCATGGCGATAACTGAGACGTCACCAGGACGAAAGCTGCCTCCCGGATAGCACAGGCAAACAAAGCAAACACACAACCCCCACGCCAGGCGAGCCATCGTGTTTGAAACGCCTCTGAGAACGCAGAGCCATTTGGTCCTGATGCTTCCGAGCTGACGGTCCGATGTCGGAGGTGTGCACGCTGAGTTGCAGGGGCAGGGGAAGGACCTGTGGGAAAACAACAGCGCTCTGCTGGGGTCCAGCACACCCAGTCGAGTCTCCCCAGGACCACCCACCCGGTTCTCAGCGAGCCCACCCCACCACTCTGCTCCCCTACACGCCAGAGTGCTGTCCAAGCCCTCTCAGAAGCCAGCCTGTTGCAGCTGAAGCTGTTACACTTGCAAAAGAAATCACCTTGCTGAAGGCCAGTTTTCAGCTTGCTTGAAAAGGGCGTATGTGGCTCTAGAGAGGGGAAGGAGGACCAGGAGTTGACGAAGGCCACCGAGAGGAGGCCAGAATCGGGGGGGGGGGGGGGGGGGGGGGGGGGGGGGGGGGGGGGGGGGGGGGGGGGGGGGGGGGAGGTGCCCTGTCAGACACCTGCTGCTTTTCTTTCTCCATCATCTCCGCAGCCCTGAATTTCAAGGACAGTTGAGAACTGCAAGTTTACAGGGAATAAGAAATCCTGATTTTGCCGACCCGTCCGGAGGATTTTTGACTTCCTCACCTTCCCAGGTGCTCCTGTGACTTCCGTGAAATGGGGACAAGGCACATGTGCCCTGTGTCTGCTCTTAGAAGCGTGGGCGATGGGGTGAGATTAACCTACTTGCCGTCCTGGGTCAGTGGACCCCTTAACCCACACGAGTGGGTTTTAGGCTCATCTTTCTGATGTTTGTGTATATGTTGCCTGAGATCCCTCTTTTGCCAGAAAGCCTTCCTTGATGAGCAAACATGAGTGGGCTGGTAAGGACGCCCCTGCTCAAATCCTACAGCTCTCTTTGCACATATTACCTCAGCAAAATTAATTTCTCTGCTTCCAGTGGGAAGGATTTCCTGTTGATTTTTGTAGTTTTGCTAGCTTTGCTCATAGTTGGCACTTTCTCTGTTTCGAGAATTGCCGAGCGGTGTCCCAGGTTTCCGTTGGCCAGAGGAGGGCCCAGAGCTGAGCCCCTGCACGCTGGACTCTGTGCACGTGGTCACCTGGGCCCAGCTCCCTGGACCTGTGGTCTCCAGCTGCCCAAGGCCCACTGATGGGTTCCGCGCAGTTTAGGGCGGCTGGGACTGAACCCGCAAAGGGTCATGGAAGTGTTGGTCGTAGTTTAGAGATCTTGGGGGAACAAGGGTTCTGCCAAAGTCCAAGCCCGAACCTACCCAAAGGTACGTGCAGCCACTGAAGGCAGGGCTGCCGCGGGGACACGCGTGGGCTGGTCTGAGCAGCTTCGATAGGAGGCACCTGGGGGCCTGGTTGCTACAGAAACCCCGGGTCCATTGCCTATCAAGGCCACGTGGCGGCCGACGGTGGTCCAATCACAGCCTCTGAGGAAGACCTTAGGGGGCGGGGCTCCCTTCCCCGCAAGGCCCTCCTGGCATCTGGATGGGCCCGGCCGGGAGCACCTGGAGGCCTCGCGGCGCGCGCAGGGCTCCTGCGCATGTGGCGAAGGCGCTCAGGAGGCCGCGACCCGCGCGTGAGAGAAGCGCGGTCCCCGCAGCGGCTCTCAGGGGACCAGGCAGCACCCAATGCCCAGCCCGGACCTACCCCATGCACACGTGCCCGCACAGGCGCCGGGGAGAGAACCCGTCGCCTTGCCGGCCCGGAAAGGGACCCTGGCGGGGTGTCCTCTGCTCTAGGCACCTGGGAGCCCCTCTCAGGCCGCACGTCCACGTGGGAACCCCCTGTTCCCGTTTGCAGCTGCCGCCTCGGAGCCGCATGCAGGCGTGCGCTCCCTCCGTCCCGGGGACGGAGGCGGTTTGGGGACCAGGCTCCTGCCTGCTCCACAGGCCCGCGGGCAGGGTGAGTACTGCGCTTGCGCGTGCTGCCGTGTTGGGGTCTCTGCGGATCCAGGTGGAGAAGGTCGAGGTCTGTAGAGGCCCGGCCTTCGTGGCGGGCTCTTGGGTGAACACGGGCATCCTCACCTCCTCAAGGGCGCTACTTCCCCGAGGGCTGGCCTAGAGCGTTCTGGGAGGCCGGCAGGTGAATCCTCACTTAACAGACAGACACCTGGAGCCTTTGCTCTGGAGAAGCATCAGCACCAGATGGGGTCCAGCAGTTTGCAGCTGCTACCTCAGAGCCGGGGGGTTGGGGGCGGGCAGTGGGTGTCCTCCTATACTGAGGCCTTGCAGGTGATTTATGGTGGGCCCACCCCAAAGCCAGGTGTGGGGGCGCATACCGCCCAGTGGATGGGAGCCAGCGTTCTGGAACCCCGCGAGGGCCGCAGAAAGAAAGCCCTGGCATGGGAGGGGATCTCGGGTGAACAGGCGTCTGCTGATGTCCAGGTGCTGGGGCGCCGAAGTCCAAGCCTGGCTGGTGTAAACTCTTGGAGGTTAGCACACTTGGGTCCTGCGGACGACACATGCATGTGCTTTTGGACGGAGCGGCGGTGAGGTCTGTGAAGACAGATATGAGCAAGTTCGGGATTGGGCTGCTGTTGGTTAACTGTCCTCCTGTTTTGACTGTCTGTCTCCTCTGCTCCCTGATGGTGACGCGTTGCTTCAGTGATTTTTTCCCCGCCTGGATACCAAACTTAGCATGCTCGTGGTAGAGGAAGGGGAAGCCGATTTATGGAAAGCCGCACAAATGGTGTCCGCCATCACAGGACTCAGTGAAAGTGACCGGGATGTCGGGAACAATGAGACTGGAGCCCAAGGCCTGGTTTTTATTTCTGGGACTCTGAGCAAATGGCCGGGTGCTGCTGAGGACCCAAGTCTTTTCCCACCCGTTGTTCCCGCTGCTGGGTCTCGTGGTAAACGGGGTGGGGGTGTGCCACGGGCACCCCCATGGCAGGAGCTGGGAGCACCGAGGTTGAGCCCCTGGCCCTCCGTGGCTGAGAGGGGCACTGTGCATGGATTTTCAAAGCTTGCCAAGCCTTCCTTCCTGGTCTGCAGAGGCGGGTGGATAATGACACTTAATTTGCAGGGCTGTTGCAAGGTTACGGGGAGATGGCACCTGTCATATGCCTGGCACATTGCAGGCAGCGGCTCTCAAACCGGACCGGGTGTGCCCGATCTCCTGCCGATATCAGAGGAGCTGCTAGGATAGGAGACAGTTGCCTGGCCCTGCGGTGTTTTGGGGGGAATCACTGCTGCCTTCAACCGGAGCGCCTCAGCGCTTGGGCAGGACAAGGGGCTTCCTCTTCTACCCGAGGCTCACAGACGTGCAATCCCCTCCTTACCAGTTCCCCCAGCAGCACTAGGCCGAGCTGGGAAGAAGTCCCTTCCCTCTTCCACACTCCTCCTGAGCTCCAAAGTCTGTATTTACTTCCCCAGCCCCGGATCTGCCACCCTCCACATTTCACTTAAGCCTGGTGGTTGCCTGTTTAAAAATGGTTTTTTTTTTTGCATGCATTTTGGGGAAAAGAAAAAGAAGGCCTCTCAGGGGCCTCCATAGGTTCGCCCAGCTCCGTAATCCCGAGAGACAGGGGATCGCAGGCTCCCCTTGCCCAGCCCCTTGCTCTGCCTCGGTGAGGTGTCGGCCAGGCCCGCTCCTTCCTGGGACCTGGCGGGGAGAGGCATCCTGCTAAGCACTTGCAAAGCTAACCCAGGAAGGCAGGTGACAACGTTAGGAAAAGAGCATGATTGCATTTCCCAAGACAGGATGATAAGCCAGGGGCAAAGCAGATACTCAGCGCCCATGTTTATGGGCCGGTCGACTCCAGGAGCTCTAAGCTTGAAGAAGGAGGGATGTAGTTCCGGCCGGTCTCTGCGGTGCTTGGGTGTCTCCCACGTGGGCAGCCCCCGCTCTTGACAGGCCGGTAGCCTCCCAGGGTCACAGGAAGTGGCTTTTAACCTGCTCATTTGCATTCAACCCCATGGTCTTTGCACTCCCTTGCCTTGGTAGGCGGCGTGTTTTCCTTCTAAGGGGCAAAGAAAGTCCGACACGGTCTCAGGGAATGTACTGGAGTTATAAACGCTGCTTCCAGGCCTCTCCCCCTTTGAATCACTTTTCGTTTCTGTATTTTATCTTCCTTACCTCTATGCACGTGGCTGTTGCAGGCAATTTGAATATTGTGAAATGGAGTGTATTTATTTAATTTCATACCGTGCAATGTTCCCCGTCTCTTTAGAGACTGTCATCATTTTGATTTCGGTGTAAAATTTCATCTCGTGCACGTACCACAGTGTATGAAGCTGTGACCACGCTGCTGGGCTTATTTAGCTCTCGGTAGCCATTCTGGACGCACCGACGCGTACCTGGAACGGGGGCACAAGGCTGTCACATTTGTGCTGCGGTGAACGGCTTTCTGCACCCCCGTCTTTTTTCTGCTCCTTGTTTCTTCAGGGTCACTTCCCTGGAGTGGGTGATCGGACCCAAAATTGAGCGTTTCCTATCGACCCTGGCTTTGCACTGACCATCCGAAATGACGGGACGCGTCTGTCTGGTGTCAGGAAACAAATGAGTGGGTTCATTTTGCCACACGCCCACTAGTGTTGTGTTATCCTTTTTTATTTTTCCCCCCAAAGGCATCATTTCATTTCCCACAAAACTCTCACGTGGCTTGGGAGAAGCCAGGGCTGGTCACCGGCTCTCAGGCTGTGCTGACATCATGATGCCTGGGGCGGGAGCGAGGGGGGTTCTTAACTGGGTAACTGCACTGTCTTTTATTCCTTCCGTGCCAGAGGCATCTTTGGCCCCCTATTTTGGGGGGAAATTTTCAGCCATGGGCTCAGATTCATATCATCTCTTTGCTTTAACACCTCCGACGAGTTCCTGGAAGGCAGACCACGTGAAGGGAGGGGTGAACTGTGCAGGGTGAGCTGGTGCAGGGTGTGCGGCGGTGGCATGAAGCTGGAGAGTGACTCCAGACCCCGCCCGTCCCCCCCAGGTCCCCCCAGGGAGAGGCCAAGTCTGGCACCTGGTGTGCCTGCTCTGCATGCCCCGCCCACTCAGGGTGCTGCCTGCAGGGGACGCTGTGAAAGAGAAAGAAGGAGTATTACACCAGAGACCTACAAGAAAGCGTGGTTGGGGAAAGGTCTGGGGCAGGGCAGTCTTCTAAAAATTGCTGAACATACTAGAAAAGGTGTTGAAATCTTGTTTGGACCCAGAAATCCTTACTCCATAGAGAAGCTGATTCAAGGTTAAAAAAATTAATCTTCTCATACGGTTCTCTTCTTATAATGATTCAATTCTTTCTTTCCCAGTGTGTTTTGGAAAGGGTCTGGTGCACGCACCTTTTCCCCAGAGGGTAGCATGGGGCAGCATGGAGGGCCAGGCCGTGCGAGCTCCGCGGGAGAAACGCGTGGACATGACTTCAGAGCCTTTGTAGAAAACACCCAAGTCGCAGCAAGCTGCAGGCAGGGACCCCATTTCTTAGGGCTTCTGAGTGTTTTGAAATGGGTGCGGCCATCACTTCCTACGGGAAGAGGATGTAAGAAATGAGCATCATTCTGCTTTTTCAAAAAAGGGCAGCTACTGGGCAAAGCCAGGGGGCGCCGTGGGTACTGGGTGTGGCTCTTTTGGCCCAATGGTGAGGAGTGCGTTCCGTGCCTTCCGATGGAGAGTCTCTTACATTTGTCCGGACACTGTGGTCAGATGTGCCCAGTCCCACGGGAACAAACAGGACCCTTTCTCCATCTGTGGGATGGCCTCTCTGTCCTTGACCTTGGCGTTGTCCTGGTGAAGAACTTTCCTCCAACTCGATTGCAGGAAGCATTTTATCATCCAGCAGATGAGACAAAGCTCAGTGTGGCCGTGATGGCAGGCAGAGATTTAAAAGTAAATTTAGGGGCCCAGAATAATAGGCTGAAACGAACACGATGAAGTTAAAACGCCACAGATTTAAAAGGAAAAGTCGGTGGTCCAAACAGAGCTCGGGTGCTGTGGTGGGGAGGATCTGGGGTGATAAGAGACAGCAGCTCGGGGCACAGCGAGGATCCAGAGACGCACATGCGGGGTCTGGATGATGAGGGGGACGTTCGCCTGGGGACCTGCTGTCTCAGGACGACATGGAGTCACCGGTGCGGTCGGAGCTGCCCTCCGCCAACAAGACACACGGAACAAGGGCGTTTCGAGGAAGAGCAGAGAGAGTAAGGGGGACGTGGGAGTTTCTTTTAGGTAGGAGATGTTACTAGAAGTGGAACTGAGCAGGTCCAGGGGATCGAAGGCCAGAAGTCGTCTGGGCACCTGCCCCTCCTCAGCCTCCCCCGAGTGTCCGGCCGAAGTGTCAGCCGCTGCTCTTGACCTTCGTGCTGTGTTTCCGGTGGTGGTTTTCCGCACAGCACACGTGTGTGCTAGTTTCCAGGCAGTCTTTGAGAGGCCGTGTGACTCGGGGTGCGATGCTGGGCTACAGAGCCTGGCAGCCCAGGTTCAAGTCCTGACCCCGTTTCCTTCTTGATGTGTTAAGTTTGGGCATGCTCGCTGGTCTCTCTACGTCGCCTGCTCGTCTGTAAAATGGGGAGGGTGATAATTATACCCACGTTGCGTGGGGTTGGGGATGCGGGTGTGAGCGTAAATAAGTGAGAAGCCCGCCTGCCTGCACGCTCGGTGACTGTTCTCTGCTCTCCTCGGTGTCACCGCCCCGGAATGCGCCCTCTGTGAGCAAGGCAGGAACAGTGCAGTGGGTGGAAGTTTCGAGCAGCCGGATGGTCTTCTGTTGTAATGGGAACCTGGCCCAGACCAGAGCTTGTTGAGAGCACAAAGGCTGTTGGAGGGGCCATGGCTTCAGGCGCCTGAGGTGTCCAGGGAGGGCGGGGCTGGTGGCCCTTGGTTTGGGAGTGGGATGGTGGGTCTGCAAGGTGCTCTGCAGCTTCTGAGTAGGGGAGTGACCCGATGACATGGCACAGGTTGTCACTGGGCAAGGAGCGCAACTGAGCGCCTGCTGGATGCACTGACCGGCGAGGACTCCTTTCGGTGTGCGTGACAGAAACAGACTCTGGGGCTCGCTGCTCATCGGGCAGCTGGAGAGGCAGGCCTGACACGCAGGCGGGGGCCCGGTTGGCTGGTGGGACAGGAGGCAGGAGCACAGGAGGCAGGAGCACAGGAGGCAGGAAGGAGCACAGGTGGCAGTCACATTTCTGGGGGATCCGGACTGCTGGCTTCTGCAGGGCGAATGGGGTGGACCGTCTCCTATGGAGACTCACAGAATAGCACATTATCCCAAGTAGGAAGCGGGTTGGGTCCTGGAAAGCTGCACAGTGTTGCAGGTGTCCCCGTCCCCCCTGCTACATGCACGCGTTCCTGACGAGCTCCAGGTGTCCTGGGTCCTGCCATGAGGCTGAGCTCGGCCCCGGCCAGCAGCCTGTCCCTCCACACTGCCTTCTCAGGGTCCGGGACTCGCAGACAATGATTAAAGAAGAGACAGGTGCCCTCACATAACTTACAGTCTAATTTTACTCATTATTGGAAATTGTTTTCTGGCATTGACTCACGGGTCCCTCTCATCGGCCCTCCACTAAATGGCTTTTCATTTCCAAATGTGCACGGCTTCCGCTCCGTTTGGGTGGAAATATGTTTTTGCAGGTGGTTTTAGAACCTCAGCACCTCACATAAAGATCATTCTGTGGCCTTGTGAGTTCCGGAAAAGTGGCCTGAGCGCCCTGGAGCCCAGTCCCCTGCATGGGGAGCTGCCCGAGGGAGCTTCGTGGGGGATCGATCGCTCTGAACCCCGAGGCTGGCTGTGTTCGAGAGAAGTCTGTATCTGGCACCATCTCATGGTTTGGGGGGAAGGAAGTGCTGCTCTTGGTGGGTGTTCCAGCACCTGACCTTACTGTGACACCAAGAAAACCCCCAGCTGAACATGACACCCCAGGAGGGAGAGACAGGTTTCGGAATGGGCCCTGGTATCGCCACCAACCAACAACCACTTTGGGCTTTGGGGTTCGGCTTTCTGCCTGTCCCCCATTTCTGCTTCCCCCTTTCCTGGTTCCTGCCACCCTTTGTCTGTCTGAGACACCGTCCTTTGCCATTCTGTCTGTAGAAGTCTGGTGGGGTCCGGGAATGGGTGTAGCTCAGGAGGCATTGGGGCATCGGGCCCCAGGAATGTTGGGCCGCCTCCGACAGGGAAATGCGACGAGGGCCAGGGACGGGCTGGAAGGAGGGTGACAGGCACAGTTCTGAGGGGGGTGTCGCATGTGCCGGAAAGCCGTGCAGGAGACGGGGAGAGTCCTAGGTCCTTCTCTCCTTGGAACATGCAGGAAGGACAGCCACCCTGGGGCTTCAGAATCTGTGCCATCGGCTGGGCAAACGCGTTTCCTGACGTTCACATGTAGGAAGGAAGGAGGGGAGGAAGGAAGAAAGAGAGAAACCAGGCAGCCATGAGCGTCCATTTCAGATAAAAATGAGTCGTGAAAGTGAAGCCAGAGCCACCTTACATTGGGCAGAAGGCCCCGAGGGGGTGGGCCAGTTCCCCAGTCTTCTGTTTTGCAGTTCCTTTCAGCTTTGATTTTTTTGTCACTTCCATGGAGGGGCTGAAGGTTTGTGGAGGTGAGGTGGGGAGACAGAAGAGGAGAAATGAGAACCGGAGGATCTTCCGTGGAAAGAGCCCAGGTGCACCCGGGGGCGGGGGCAGGGGGCGGAGACCAGCTGGTTACTGATGACACTCAGCAGACGGGGAGGCGCCTGGTTTTGAAATCCGTCTCTGTGGTTGATCGAGCAGAGCTCCCTGAATGTTCTCCCCAGCACCCAGCCCTGTTCTCTGAGTGCCTGTGCACTTGGAAGGTGGGTGACCGGGTCAGCGAGTTACATATTCAGCTGGCGCTCACTAAGTACTGTTCCTTGGCTAACAGAGAGAGCAGGAGGCAGGGTGTGGAGAAAGCGGGGAGAGAGAGGCAGAGTCCGCATTCCTGAGGAGAAAATACTGATCCGTCGGAGTCAGTGAAGCCAGGGTCTGGGCCAGTGGATCGCGCATTGGGATGCCGCGTATACAGACTATAACCATGGGCCTGGGGAGCGCCTGGCCCCCGTGGGGGAGGGGCTGGGAAAGTCATGTGCAGGAGCTGGGGTTCGACTTGGGTCTTGGGAAGAGGGGCGCTCCTCGAGCAGGAGCTGAGCCAGCAAAGGAGGAGCAGGGAGTGTGTAACTGGGAAAGGGAAGATTTCCACCGAATGAGAAGATGGGCGGGAGGTAGGTGCGGGCCGGAGTGAGAGCACAGCCTCCTGTGGGCACACGGAGATGAGGCCCTTCCCGGCCCGCGGGCACGGCCTCCACTTCACATCAGTGGTCAGCAGCCCTGGCCCTCACCTCCCACTGCTCTCGCGGCTCAGCAGTTTTCCTGCAAGGGATCTTGGGAGGGTTCTATCTCCTAGAAACATGAAAAAATTCAGAATAAGAGGCAGAAAGATTGAAGACCTGACCGGCTTTACACACGGGGGGCCAGGCATGCATTCAGCTCGGCTGCTCTGCCCTCTGCCCTTGCTGGGACCCTGTCTGGTACTGGCCGCGCTTGCGTTTTGATTTTCCTTCTCGTTACTGTGTTAGAGCTCAGGCTGGCTGCTTGTGCGCTGGCCCTGGAGAGGGGTAGTTGCCTTGCGGGCGCTGTAGGATTTGGGAGAGTTTCACATTGGCTCTGAAGCCCCTGCTCCCTGCTGGCTCTTTCCCCACTGAGTCCTCCACGCAGTGGGCGTTTGCAGAACCACGGCCTGGGGTGAGGGCTGGAAGGGGACCCGCTGGACAGAGTCCCTGGCCCCTGGGGGCTCGCCCCATAGTGGGGGTTGCAGGAAGAAGCCAAGCAGTATTCGCTCTTGTCTGTTGAGATGTCTGGTCATGGCAAACGCTGGACATTTTACCCGAGACGTTATGGAAGCTCTGGGTGGTGGCAGCTTTCTCCAGACAGAACCTCTCTCTGCATCAGCCTGGCGGGCTGCTTTCCCGGGGGCACACTGCCTCGCGTGTGCTCGGGGTCCAGACGATTGAGAGCTGTGTTTCACACCCGCCCTCACTTCCAGGGGACACCCCTCCAAGGTCCGTCGGCAGAAGAATGCATCCTGCCCGGGCCCCATGAATATGTGAGGTTTCCCGGCAGAGAGAAGTGAAGGTTGCAGAGGGGATAGAAGTTGCTCATCAGCTGACCTTGAAATGGGGGGTGGGTTATCCTGGGTTTTCTGGGTGGTCCCAAACTAATCACAGGCTCTGAAAAGTGGGGGAGTGAGGCCGGAGACGAGGTCCGAGTGGGGTTGGTGACAAGGGCTTGGCCTGCTCTCGCTGGTGTTGACGAGGGAGGAAGGGCCACAGCCAAGGCACAGGGGTGGCTTCTAGAGACCGGACACAGCGAGGACACAGCTTCTGGCCTGGGGCCTCCAGAAGGAGCTCGGTCTTGCGACACCGTGACCCGAGCCTGCTGAGACCCGTGCCTGGCTCCTGACCCCGAGAACTCCGAGATAACACACTGGCGCTGTTTTAAGCTGTGGCGTTTGTGGGAATTTGCTTCCACAGGAAACTAAAGTCTCGAGTGTTTCCTGGAGCATCTTCTCGCAGGTCCTCGGCCCCCCATTTTTTGTACGTGGCACCATGAAGTGCGAAGGCCTTAACCTGTGAGCCCAGCCT
The DNA here is from genome assembly GCA_004026765.1 of Micronycteris hirsuta. NCBI lineage: Eukaryota > Metazoa > Chordata > Mammalia > Chiroptera > Phyllostomidae > Micronycteris > Micronycteris hirsuta. The sequence goes on along the minus strand of PVJI01004381.1, from coordinate 32,634 downwards.
CCTGCCGGATGGTGTCTGCTGCTTCGAAACCTTAGGTCAGCAGCTGCCTGCAGACCACGGGCTGCCCGGAGCTCAGAAGCCCCCTCTGCCCGTATTTTCTCCTGGAGGTCTGCTTCCTCTGACCTGGGCTGCTCCCTGGGCCTTGACCTTGAATTTGTGTCTCTCCAGCCACATAATGCTGATGAGCTTCTCAGCACGTGGTTCCCTGCCGCTGCCAGACCAGCAGCCCTGTCGCCGTAAACAAATGGTCGCTACTGGTGGCTGTGCCATCCTCCGCTGAGCAGAGGAAACCCGGGTGTCGGTGCCGGCCCAGCGTCACTGCCACCGGCATGTCAGGCTCCTTCCTCCTTCCTCTGTGTAGTGAGGTCTCAGGCGAGCTGCGCTCCAGGGGCTCGTCCGCCTCTGGCTGCCTAGCGTTCTTGAGTCTCTTGTGCGCATGCGCAGGGGAGCACGGCGCCGGTCGGTGCCGGAGGCGGTCAAGGACGCGGCGTCCTTGCCCAGAAGGTCCTTCCGGTGTTGCCACCGTATTGGTGCAATGAAGTCAACTTACATAGCAAAGAGTTGGAGAGCCGAGGAGCCTGGCACCCACGCGGAGAGGCAGAGAGCAAGGACCAGTCGGGACCGGATGGCACGACCCAGCCCAGCGCGGGGAGCTCGTGCGTCTGGGAAAGTCTCCGCCGCGAGCCTTGGCGCTTTGTGGGCGGCGCAGTGTGGGGCACGAGGCCACGGTTACTCAGGAAGGTTCGTGGGATTTGCAGAAACGAGCGGGCGAACGACCCGGAGGATTTGGCACCCAGGGGAGCTGTTGGCGGGCTGCCTCGGGTCGTGCGCACGGGCTGTGCGTGAGGCCTGGGGTTGGTTCGTTTGGTGCGCAAGCGGCAGTTAAAGGGCCGGCCCTTGTGTTCGGGTCAGACAGGGTGGGCTTTGGTGGCGTGTCGCCGGGTCCGCGGTTTGGTTTGTTGCCTGGGAAGGGAGTCAAGGAAAAGAGCGGTACTAAAAGCCCTCGGTTATGCAGGCACCAGACTGAAGCTGGACTCGCTCCTCTGGGGATTCTTTTCTCCGTCTCTGTCTCCCGAGAGCCCCAGTGTGGCGCCTGGCCCACGGTGGACAATTATCCGAATGCATAAATAAGTGATTTCTCCATCTGTGCAATAAAGTTCAATAACGCTCCCTGTGGAAGGGACTGGAACTACAAGTGAAAACGCCGGTCACTGCCAGGGACAGCTCCGGGCCTGTTCAGGGCGACTGTTCCCCAACAAGCAGTTACACCTCTCTGTAGGAACAGGTTACTGAAACAAGAGGGCAGGGCTGGGAGCCCCCAGAGAGGCGGACGGAGTGAGGTTTGGGAGGGTTTCACAGGGGAAGTGAACTTCGAGCTGGGTCTTCAAGCAGGGAGAGCCGCCCCCCCCCCCCAAAGGACCGAGGACCCCTGTGTGTGGGGGGGACGGAGGGGTGAAAGCGGAGCTTGAGGACTGGTGGGTGACTTCAAGGAGCTGGACGTGTGGGAGGGGCAGGGGGTCAGGTTGGAAAAGGTTGGGACAGTGTGCAGTGCCAGTGCAGGAGCCTTGACTTGATTTGGCGCTAAAGGGGAGTCTCGGTTGGATCTAAGTGACACGGGCAGATGGGTGTTTTAGGAATGGCACTGGGGGCAGGGACGCTGGCCAGGGGTGGATTGCCACAGGCCTGGGGAGAGGGCAGCGGTGAGGAGGCCACAGGGGGGGAGAAGTGCCAAAGTGTGGTCAAGGTCATTTCTCCAAACAGCCTCAATTTTCCATATCTGTACAGTGGGGAAATGATTTCTGTCTCAGGGGTATTCGGAGGATCGATGAGAAATGACGTGCAAAAACTTCAGTGTATGTTGCCTGGCGTGGAACAAGCACTTAGTAAGTGGTCGTTGCTCGTGGTTTACCCAGGGGGGAGGGTGGGGGGAGAGGACCCGAGCCCTGGCTAAGGCAGCAGCTGGAGTGAAGGCGAGCTGGGAGGGAGAAGGAGCCGGTTAGGAGGTGGGCCAGCATGCTGAGTCATGGAGGCCGGCCCAGCGCCACAAAAGGCAGTTTTGTGCTGACTCATTGCAGCTGTCTGCTCTGCTGGCCTCGTAAGAACCCTCCGATGGGGCCCTGGGTGCTTGACCTTGGGCTCTCAGGGGCCCAGGCAGAGCTGGCCGGAGGGGCCCCTCCCTGGTGGGGGGCAGGTGCCCTTGGCTCCGGCTGGCTCTGCTCCGAGGTGCCTGGTGTCAGCCTGGGTCCCTGAGCAGCAGAGCCTCGGGCCTCCGCACGGAGCAGAGATGCCATCGCAATGGGCAGGAGGCTCCGTAGTCCCGGGAGAGGGTGCCATGGAGGACCCTTCCCATTCCTTTTCTCTTGGCCGGACGTCCCACCACTAGAAACCGAATTGTTTGGACTTAAAGGCTCTTGAATGCGGATACCCCACTGAAAAGTGGCATCGTTACCAGGAGGGGTAGCAGCCACACAGAACTCAGTAACAGCCATGGTGACAACCCCTATTTCTGGAGGACGGTGTAGCGCCGGGCCCTGTGACGGGCACCTTTCATCCATGGCCTCGTCGAGTTGTTCCGACAGCCCCGGCGGGTGCACGAGTACATGGAAGCTCAGAGAGGTTTAGGAGCTGGGTTAAAAGCACGCAGCATCCATCCCTGAGAGCGCCGTGCCCGGGAGAGAGGGGAGGGCACAGGGAGGGAGAGGTGGCATTGCCCCGAGGGAGGGAAAGGGCAGCAGGGAAGCTGCGTGGTGGCAGAGCCCACCCTCGTTCCCTCGTGGTCACCGAGCTGGTAGATGAGTCCCTGGTGCCAGCAGCTCTGGCGCTGTTCGCAGGCTCACAGGCGATCATGGGACGCAGGCTGGGTCACAGTCAGGGGCTGCAGACGGGGCCACTTGGCTTCAGACACACGCAGAGCCTGACTAAGGTGAGACTTCAGTCCCCCGGCCGGGATTCCGGTCTTGAGCTCTGTCATTGACGACAAGCAGATTGTTCAGGTACTCCAGCGCGGCTTCATGCATCGTCACTGGAGTTTAAGTGATGGCTTATTCCTGGAAAAAGAGCGAGTAGCTGTCATCCTGCCCCCGTCGTTCAGGGGATGGACGGATTAAAAAAAGTCTGCAGTGCCTCCAACATGGTTTGTAAATAATTTGACACACAGCCGTGCTTTTGAGAGGTTAAACGGTGAGAATGAATCATGGCTGAAACCAAACGGAGATGAGCCCTCTGTGGTCTGTGATCATCTCGTAGGTGGGGGCTGGGGACCCCTAAGGCTGCAACGTGGCTCCCCCCACCCACCGGGGCACGCAGGGTGCATGGGCCATCAGACCTGTTGGGAACAGGGGTCCCAGCTGAGAGAAGGTGGGTGAGGGTGGGGCTCTTTTCTGGTGTTGACACCTGGTGACTCTTCGAGGCCCGCGGCTGGGGCTGCTTTTCCCAGTTGTATCATCTTAGGCAACATTCTTAACTCTCTCGAGCCTGGGTTTCTTCATCTGGAGAAGGTCAACAGTAGGGGTCATGCCCCCTGCAGGCCCGCCCAGGCAGGGTTGAGTTTACGGAAGGAGCGCCGGCACCTGGCGGGTCCTCGCTTGGTCCCATTTGCACCAGCGCACAGCCGTGCAAACACGCGGGTCAGACAGGCAGGGAACTGTCCCACAGGCCACCGGGACCTGGAGTGGACTGAAGGAAAGCAGTGCCTCGGGCAGGCGGGCGGACTGTTTCCTGGACACCACTGCGGGTTTCGTTTCTGCGCTGGCTGGCGGCTGGCCAGCCCTGACCTCCTCTAAGAGTTTGGTCGAAATTTAGAATTCTGGTTCTTCCCGTCACTCCTCCCCACGTGGCCTGGTGCAGTTTGCCGAAAGAGCTGGAGAGGACCTTTTGTGAACTTGTTCTCGGAATGAGGTCCACAAAGCTATCGTTTAAAGCATTTTACGTCACGGTGGGTGATGTAAGGTCATTTCTCTCTAAAGGAGAAAGGAGCCGGGGGCGCGGAGGGGATGGAGGCTGGTGGAGCAGCGCACGGGAAGCGTGAAGATAAAATTAGTTCAGGTGCCTGGCACCGCTTTTGAAATTAAGCTATGACATTTGGACTCAGAGATTCAGGTTTCCTCTGGAATCTTAGGTTGCGTGCCTGTTCCCGCGGGTTCCGGGGAAGGTCCCCCGAGGCCCCCAGGGCAGGCTCTGCCTGGAATTAGCTGGCAGGGAGGACTGAGGCTCGCCAGCCTGAGGCTGCTCGGAGGCGGCTGTGGTGAGTGGCGGGTCCAGAGCCAGAGCAGGGTGTGGTCAGGGCCAGTGACACTGCGTGCCCGGCCGGAGTGGCCGCCGGGTCTGAGCGCCCGTGTGCCAGTCCCCTCTCTGATAGCTCACCGGTCAGGCCAGGCACGTCACCCTCTCGGGTGTCACGCTCTGCCCCTGAGGTGCGTGGCTCGGGTGGTGACATTTCCGTGGCGACCGTTGGAAAAGGAGAGCGCAGTCCGAGTGCAGAGCCCTCAGGCCAAGGTGGCCGTCCCGGCTGCCTGCCACAGGGCAGCGGGGTGGGTGGGCCTGTCCCCCGGGGGCAGTAGTGACAGGCGGAGGGCGCAGTGAGCAGAGAGGCGATGTCGGTGGTGGCTCTGGGCTCAGACCTGGGTGGAAGCCTGCGGGTAACGGTCTACTCTGTGTGTGACGTGGGCATGTCGTGAGCTGTAGAAGGGGAATGGTAAAACATTCACCCCGTGGGTCGTGAGGGTGAAGCCAAAAAGGCGTGTGGGGTGCTTGCCAAGGGCTGCCGGCAGCACGCGGGTGGGCTGGCCGCCCCCAGCCTTGAGCTGCGGTGACCACACGCACGGGAGACGGGACCCTCTGCCGTGCGGTGTCTCTCCCGACTTCTTCATGCCGGGATGGTGGGCGCAGACTGGGGGGAACACAGACATGGCGCCGGTTTCCTCACTGGCCTCTGGTCCGCGGCGTCTGGCCTAGAAGTCCCGAGGGATTCATCTCTCTTGCAAAAAGGGCCTCTGGTCCCGTCGATGGAGCATTTTTTAGAGTGGCCTTGTCTGGGAGGCGGGCCAAGAACATGGCTGTTGGTTGGCTCTTCATTCACTTGGCAGACTGTTCCTGGGCGCTCACGCCCTGTGCAGGACGATGAGGGGACCAGGAGACCTGGATGCAGCGGCGAGCGGGGCAGACGAAACCCCGGCCCTCAGGGACTGCCGCTCTGGGGGGACGACAGAGCTGCGCCGTTAGCACGTGGTGTGTGGTGTGACAAGTGCTCGGGGAAGGGGACAGTGATGCCTTTGGAGGATTCAGGGTGGAGTCAGCCGCCGCTGTCCCCTGCTCTGAATACAGGCCTCAGGGCACAGCTTGGAGGCATTGCCCCTGGCTGTCCCCACAGCTGTGTTTCCTCCTGCAGGGAACCGTTGGGGGAAGTGGCTGCACCTCCATGTCTAAGGGGAGACCGTGGGGTTGGCAGTTGCCATCCCCAGGCTAACAAGGAGGGGGCAGAGGCGACCCTCTCCTCCTGCCCAACCCGTCCTAGCCCATCGCCTTGTGTCTGCGTGTCTGTCTGCGTGTCCGTGTGTGTGATTGTTGGGGCAGGTCTGGGGTCCGTGCAGGCGGAAGGTTAGGCGCACCCAAGGTCTGGCGCAGAACTCTTGAAATGCAGACCCTGTTTGGCAGGGTGTTCTGCGGCCCGGGTGTATTATCTTCACAGCTCACGGTTTCACGGGACATTTGTGCAGATGAAACTGATCAGCTGCAGGAGGAAAATAGCTGTTGCCGAGGCAACCAGCAGGTGACTCATCCCGGCTTTGAAGCAGCAGAAGCCATGAGACTGCAGTAATTTTCCAGATGCTTAGCATGCCCTCCCCTCGCTCTTCCTTTGCGTCCCACTCTCCATCCTTCATTTCTTTCCCTACGCCCGCCTGCCCGGCTCTCCCCAGTCCTTGGTCCTGCACGCGGGGCCCGCCGGGGTCCTGAGCTCTCTGGAGCAGGGTTGTGGGCCCCATCCCACCGGTCCTTTGTGGCCACATTGGCTGCTGTTTCCAGGAAGTGGCCAGGAAGTGTCCAGGCTGCACCAGGGCTCCCAGGAGACACCTCAGTGCGTCTTGCGTGTCTGCCTCGCCCCGAGGCAGCCTGAGCCCCCGACTCGCCCGGAGATCTGCAGGGCGGGTGCCGAGGAGAGCGGGTCTCTCCTGGACCCCTCAAGCCAAAGGGTGCAGCTGGCGTGTCTAAAGGTGACCAAGCTCACCTCTGGTGGCTTCTCAGTCTGCTGCCCTCTGTCTGTCCTTTCTCCACTCACAATCTGGGGTCTGGTGTTCCAGAACCTTCTTAATTATCCAACACAATCCTCCCTAAAATGCAAAGTCATAGAAGCTTAAACCAGTCCCCCCTCCAGAGGCACCCCATCTTAATAAGGGGTTGTCAGAGGCAACGTTTTTCAAGCCTCAAGGAGAAAAGCCCCGAGCCAGTCAAGTGTGGGTCGCAACAGGGGCTTTGGGGGGCTGCCTCTGTGGGAGGGTCTCCTCCGCAATCACGTCCCTGCCGACTGCAGACTTGCAATGTTTTTAAGGTTGGGTGCAAGGTGGTTTCTCAGTGCTGTGCCCCACCCCCATTCATGCCCACACACTGCACTTGCATGGTGCCCATGCACACGCATGCACACGGATACACACACGTGCATGCCACCTCAAGCAGCAGCAGCAGATGGGAAACAACCCCGCCCCTCCCCGTGCCCCCAGTGGTGAAGGCTGCTCTACTCACCTTCATTGACTGGGTTGGCGCCAAGCACCTACTCTGCAGAGCAGGGTAGGGGCAGCGGATGGGGGGTCCACATGCTCTGGAAACAGCCCATGGTCAGAAGGGAAGCTGGTCAGGTGAACACAGCCACACCTGCCTCAGGCCTTCACGGCTGTGCCTTTGTCACTGGCTCACTCCAGCCCCTGGGGTCTTCCTGTCCTTCCTCCTTGGGGCGGCCAGCCTGCACAGTCCCCAAGGGCACCCCCGTGCTCAGCCCTCCTCCTGCTTTGAGGAAAGACCCCGCTGGCCTCGGCTGCTGTTCAGAGAGGAGGTGGGACAGCCCGTCCTCCCCGCTCTCTGGGACTGTCTGCTGAGGAACAGCCTCCTGGGGTGGGTGAGGCCAACACTGCACGCTCGCCGGCCACCTGTCGGTGACCGTCTCCGACCGGGGGCCCCTTTTCATTTCTGAGCAGATTGCGTTGTTCATTCATTTATCCCTTTCGCGAGCAGTCCCTGTGCTCAGTCACGGTGACTTGCATGCCAGGGGCGTGTTGGACATTGGGGTTGTCCTCCCGGCGTGGAGCTTATCGTCTGGGGAGGTGGCATCACTGGACAGACGGACACCACTGTGCTCAGTGACAGGGGTGACAGCCAGGAGGCCATAGGTAGGGGACTCTGGCCTGGGGGGCGGGGAGGCAGGGCCATGGAAGTCCAGGGAAGCAGGGGCCAAGAGCCCAGGGCAGGAGGAGTAGAATGCAGGACACAGCGGCCCGAGGTGAGAGGGTCGCGGTGTGGAAGGAGGCCAGTGGGGCGTGAGCGTCCAGTGAGGGGGACGTGGGCTGAGGGCGAGGGGGCGTGGCTTCCAGGATGTGTAGTGGGGGCAGCGGGTGACTCAAAGTGCAGCTCAGACGGGAGCCGTCCCCCCCCCCGCCCCCACCTTTCCTCCTGCCTCCACATGTCGCCCACCCTCCACTTCCTCCTCATTTTTTTTTTTTGGTGAGGGGAATCATTATTTAATTTAATCTTTCTCAGGAACGCCATCTGCTGAGAAGCAAAAATTGCAGTTTCAAAGCCTAGTGTGAAGTTATGTAAGAATAAATAGTCCTTTTTGAGTGAACATGCGCAGATGGAGCTGCCATTGCCGGCAGCTCTTGGAGGTGGCTTCTTGGAGTACTGGGAGGTCGGGGGTGGGGGTTCCGGCCTCCCCGCCACTCGGTCCCTGTAGCCCTGCGGTGACCTGGGCCGTCCGCCACCTCCTCCGGTCCCTGCAGCAGGGTCCCTGGTCTCCTTGGTCACCGTTCGCTCTGCCGATGCTGCCGGCTGCTGCTGGTGCACCTTGCAGCCGCCCTTCCCTCTTTGCGTGTGGGTCTCCCCCCCCACCCCCCCCCGCCCCACTCCCCTGCAGTCGGTCGGTCAGAGCCCAGCCCTGGACAGCTTGGCCTCACCTTTGCCATGCTTTGTCACCTGAGTGGCCTTTGCGAGGGGAGCCTTCTCCGCACCGTGTGGGCCCCCGCGGCCTAGGCAGCTGGTCTGGGCTCTGAATGAAGGTTCAGTGCTCCCCCCTCCCCCCGCAGGGTAGGCTGCAGAACCCCGTTGTGAAAGCCGATGTCAGGATCCGAATGCCCTCCTGCCTTGGCGCGCCTCCCGCACAGCCCCGTCTCTCCCCGGCAGATGGGAGCTCGGGCGGGCCTCGAGGGGAAAGCGGCCTTTTGGGGGGACGGCACAAGGGAAGAGTGCATGCAGGTGGGTGTGTGTTTCAAAGTAGGGGTGCTGCTACTGCACTTTTTCAAGGATTTGGAGTTCTTTTTTCTGAGGTCACTGGTGCATTTTTAGCGAGGGGGATTTGCACCTTTGCAGAGAAGGTGGTGGCTGCGGTAGACATGGAGCAGACGGGTGAGCAGATGCAGGCCGGCCAGCAGCGGTCACCGGGTGGGAGTGAAGGTGGAGACTGATCTAGGAGACGGGGTGGACCTGCCTTGGCGGGTGGCGTCCTGAACCCGCCTGTCTGCATTTTTGGGGTTTGCAGCCTCTTCCTCCCGATGGTGTCAGATCAGATGCGACCCGGGTGGGGAGCTCAGCGTGAGCTCTGATGTATGGGGTCCTGCCCGTCGGTCCTGGGTGTTCAGGGTCCTTTTATTTGGCTTATACGTGCCAATCGATGAGAATGCCGGGGCCCTGGCTCTCTGGAAGGGGCTGTGGTCCTGGGATATTTTATAAAATTGGTGGCGGAGATACGACGCTTGATATTTCTTGAGCTGCTACAGGTTCAGGACACAAATGGCTTTCAGAGAGAATGTATTGGGTGAATCTGTCTGAGAGGCTCCACCGTGAGCGCGGACCGCAGTTCCTGTGGCTGGCGCGTCGCCTTCGGTCCCTAGGTCCTGGCCCTTGCTCCTCAGTCCCTGTAGCTGTCTTCGCCATTCCCCTGGACCACGTGGTGCCGCCCACCCCCTCCTGGCACCCCTTCCTCCCAAGTGCCGGTGAGGGAGGCAAGGGAGAGAAGACGCAGCCTGGTGCCTGTGGGCCGCTTTCTCTCCTTGACTTTGTCACCGGCCAGCTGGGACACTTTGGGGAAGGCAATAGATCTCTCTGGGCCTTGGTTTCCTTACTTCTAAAATGATGGCACTGGATGCCCACACTCTCCCACCCCGATCTCCTGAGAGAGACCATTTTGGTGGAAAATTAGGCTGTTTAGGGTAGAGAAAACCATCCAGCTCCGGCTGGAAATGTGCCCCTGGTGCCTGTGACGGACAGAGGCAAGGGAGCTGGGCGGAGCTGGGGAGCTCTTCGAGGATTTCTGCGTTTCCGGTGTTGGAACACTGCTGCCCTCCCCTCAGAGGCAGGGAGGAGGACTTCATTTCCCGGATGAGACAGCTGAGGCCCATCTGACCGTTGGCTGGCTACAGGCCGTCGCCCATTGCTGATTGTTTTCAGGGCAGACTCCTTGCCCAAGAGAGACAGCTGACGGAGAGCCCCGCCCCCTTGGCTTTGTGAGTCGGGGCCCCATAGAGGCGGCTCCGCCCCTAATGATGTTTGGTACATTTGGAGGGAAGTTGGACGGCAGATTAATTTCAGTGTATTTTCCTCTGCGGTTTCTCACTTAAAGGTGCTAAAATTCTGACGTGAACAAGAAAATGTCCGCTTTATCCCAGGGGCAGATTGGCTCTTTGCAGAAGTGCTTTCTAAGGAAGAGTGACGTCTCCATTGGACTGAGACCTCTATCTAGCACAGCTTCGCTCCTCCCCAAGCTGGTCTGCCCCTCCCTCCCTCCCTCCCTCCCTCCCTTCTCTCGTCTGACAGGAGATTTTGCAGTCCCTTTTTCCACTTCAGAAAGAATAGTTATGCATAAAAATAAAAAGTATATTCCAGATCATTTAAAGAAGGAAAGAGACTGATACTTTACCGATACTTTGTGAGTACAAGCCCTTCCACTCTACTCTGAAATTATTCTTTGATTTTAAAAGTGATTCATATCCACTGTGAGCACTTGGAAAACGTGGAGTTGTAGAAGAAGAAAACGAAACCACTCATAGCACCTCCTGGACACAGTGGCTGTTGAGGCCGTTCTTCCTGATATTCCTTCACAGCACACTTTTAAACAAAATCCAAAAATTGGGACTCTACTGTATGTTAGTTTGAATACCACTTTAAAAAATGAATGTTACAGCCCTGGCCAGGTTTGCTCAGCTGGTCGGAGCGTCGTCATGTACACCAGAAGGTTGCGGTTCGATCCCCGGCTGGGGCGCCTGTGGGAGGCCGCCGATCAGTGTGCCTCTCTCTCAAATCAGTAAAAACGTATCCTTGGGTGAGGATTAAAAAAATCATACATCAAGAGCATTTTCTATGTCATCCAGTTGTGTTGAGAACCGTGTTTTAGTGACTGTTGCATTTTGTTATGTGATTGTCCTGTGTCATATTAGGTCGTTCTCCTGCTGTCTAGCACTGAGGTGTGTCCCCTGTACTCTCGGCCCCGTGCCTTCGTAGCTCCCCTGACATGCCACCCCTTCCTCGCGCTTCCCCACTCCCATCAGCGCTGCTTCTCTGTCCGTGGGCGCCTTTCCCTGGGCCGTGCACGCCTGCAGGTCTCCAATGGGCCCTGCCCCCCATTTTTTTTAGCTCTGGTAGTTTCACACTTTTGGATTTTCCCCATTTCAGTGTCTTTTATAGTATCACAGGTGCTCTAGCAAGGCCCTGCTCAGTGCCACCCCACAGTGACCTAGCTTCCCAGCCCCACTGCCCTCCGTGTCCCCCTTGTCTGATCTGACCGCATCGCTCGGGTGCCTGCAGGCAGCCTGTTCTCAGTGTCCCTCCCGGGTTTCTGTCACCCGAAGCATGACAGTTGCCCCTGGAAGCCACATTCAGCCTGAGCCCCATGGACCTACACTAGAGACTTCCTCACAAGATGGCAGCATCCCTCCATCCACCCACCACCAGCAGTGCCCTGTAAGCAAAGGCTATTGGGCCAGTTGTCCAGGCAGCACACGCCTTACACTGCAGGCCGTATTTCTCCGTTCTGCCTCCCGCGATGCTCCCCAAGGTCAGGCCGACAGCTGTGGAGTAGATCAGAAGTGCCGTGTCTCCTCCTTTCCCTGGTGGCGTGTCCTCCTGTCAGGGACAAAAGGGAGGTGAAATTGGCAGGCCCTGATCTTTGCGAACCAGTGCCGGGTCCCGGGATCAGCGCTCACTTTTCTAAGGAATCTTCCAGACCTGTGGGTTTTCTTTTCTCCCTTTCAGAGAAGTCGAAGCTGTTGGTGTTGGCTGTTTGGTGGTATCCACAAGGAAACACGTGGTGGGGGACGGCCGTGCACGGGGTGGACATGAACTGGGCCTGTGGTTTCGCAGGCATTTGTTCTCTGGAGCCCCCAGCTATCCCACTTTCTCCCCCCCTCCGCCCAGGTCTCCACCTATGGCGACCCTGTGGTGTGTGCAGTGGGTTTGGGAAGAGGAGCCCAGCCAGGAAAAAAGGGGAATGAGAGAACATTGTGCATTGAAAACAGCTCTTTGAAGATGTGGTTTGTGCGGTGGGTGCTTCACCCATTGGGAGCACAATTCACTGGTTTTCGGTGTATTCACAGAGTCGTGGGTCCATTACCCCGATTGATTTTGGGGCATCTCATCACCCCGTGAAAGAAACTCGGACCCCCAGGTCATTTCTCTTCCTTCCCACCTGCCTTTCATCTGCCGTCTGTCTCTGCGGGTCTCCCCATTCTGGAAGTTTCCTGTAAATGAAATCATAAAATACGTGGCCTTTCCCGACTGGCTTCTTTCCCTTGGCACAATGTCTCCAAGGTTCAGCCCCGTGGTGGCAGGGATCGGCGCTCCATTCCCTTTTACTTGCAGTATAATATTCCCTTGTGTGGGTGCACTGCGCTTTGCGTATCATTTCCTCAGCTGGCGGGCATTTGGGCTGTCTATCCCATGGACGTTACAAATAGGACTGCTCTGGACAGTGGGGGCCAGTTGCGTGCAGATGAACGTTTTCATTTCCCTCGGCCACGCGCCCAGGAGTGGGGTCGCTGGGCCCCGCGGCGGTTCCGTGCTTAGCTCTCTGAGGCGCTGCCGGGCTGTGGTCCGAAGCCACTGCCCCGCGCGACCTTCCCACCAGCAAGGCATGAGAACCATCGTTTGGAGACATTCGTGCTGACCCCTGAAAATGTCCAGGACACCGAAGGGGTGAGAAACGGTGGCCGAGATATTTCTAGAGGTCAAACAGCATCAAAAGAAACTTGCGTTTTTTCCTGGGAACTGTTGGAGTCATATCTGGATTTTTTTTTTTTTCCCTGAGAAATAGTTCACACTGGCTAGCTGCCATAGGCAACTGGCTGCCATAAAGTCCCTTGATGGCCTTGACCTGTTTGGCCTCCAAGTGTTTCATCTGATTAATTCTTGGGAAATTCTGAGGAATGGTGTTCAGAACTCCGGGACCACAACACAGCGGGTCAGGGTAGGTGCCCCGTGTAAATAAACAAACTCAGGCCATTGTTCATTGTTGAAAATAAAGTCAGTGCAAGGTGACAAGCACTTTGAAATTTGTGCTCGTTTCCCGTAACAAAATACCGCCAACCGGGCGGCCTCAGCAACAGAAATTTACTTTCTCACAGTTCTGGAGGCCGCAGGTCTGAGGTCCGGGGGGCAGCAGGGCTGGCTGCTTCTGAGGCCTCTCTCCTCCTGGGGTCTCCACGCGGTCGGTCCCCTGTCTGCCTGGGTCTGTGTGCTCACCTCCCTTTTTCATGAGGACACCGGCCACGAGGGCCCGCCCTCCTGGCCTCACTTGTCCTTAATTACTTCTTTGAAGACCCTGTCTGCAAAGAGAGTAACCCTCTGAGTTACTGGGGGTCAGGACGTCAACATGTGGATTTCGAGGGGTTACGGGTCAGCCCACAGTAAACTCCCCTATCTCAAAATTACATTGTGCTTGCTGCACCACAGGCGTCTGGGCTGGGAGGAAAAGGATTTAAAAAGTGCCCATCACTCTTGTTGTATGTCTTTGGGTGTGAGCAAGACCCTGAGACCTGTGCCTTTTCACACATGGCCAGCTGCTTATTCTTGGTGCAAGCTGTCTTTGAGCACGTGCTTACTCACCCTTCCTCTGTTCCCTGGTGCGGCGCCCCCTCCAATCACAGTCAACATCATGATCGTTTCTTTCGTTTTAAAATGCTCTGGGATCATTTTTAATTTTGTTACAGAGTCGTTCTTTCTGAGGTGGAGAGAATGGATTGCAAACTGTTTCAAGCCGGGCTTAGACATTTCCTCCCAAAGAACTCTGAGATACAGACAAATATTATCAGTGTCTTACGGATGTATCTCCTTTCCAAAGCTGTTCGCAATCTGCAACTTATTCACACTAGAGTGTAAATTCCTGATAGCCGCCTCAATTTTTTTTTCTTAAGATTTTATTTATTTATTTTCAGAGAGAGGGGAAGGGAGAGAGAAAGAGCAATGTATGGTTGCCTCTCACATGGCTGTCACTGGGGACCTGGCCCACAACCCAGGCATGTGCCCCGACTGGGAATCAAACCGGGACCCTCTGGTTCCCAGCCCGCGCTCAATCCACTGAGCTACACCAACCGGGCACCACCTCAATTTTTTTCTCTGCTTTATGGTTTATTCTGCCAGAGACCAAGGCTTTCAGTCAAAGTAGTCATCCCGCTTGAAGGGAATTTCAGGGATCAGTGAGGGGAGGAAGAGATACTTCTTAAAGTCCTTTGGTGGCCCCGTGGTTGCCACCCTGGGCAGATGGTCACTTGCTCACCCATTCAGAGCGAGAACCATAAAAACTGTTAAGAACTCAAGGTGAAAGCCATGCTTACTTAAAAACCAAGTTCCCTTCCAGAGACAGATAATCTTGCAAAAACATTCGCTGGCCCTATTTTTCCTTCCCCGCGCTGCTAATGGTGATGCTGTGCCCGGGACGTGAGTCAGCGCGGGCTGGCTCCCCGCTCAGTTCCAGGTTCTTATCGGCCTGCCCTAGTTTCAGAGGAAGTAACATCTCGTGAGTGCTGGTGCTGGTAGGACCGACCAGTGTTTGAGATGGGTGGAGAGTGGGGTGGGGCTGGGAAGCCGGGGCTCACGTTGGCTTCCTGCCTCTGCAGAACTGTCCTCATCTGTCACGGTGTCTGCCAGCTCCACCGTGAAGGTCATGGGCCTGCCTGAAGCGCACACGTCGCCAGTCAGCACGAATCACGATACCAAGGGGTGGGGACCTGCGTACACATAGCGGGTCCTCGTGATTTCAGGGTCTGCGGTGCGGGCTGAGGCTCTTTGTACTTCTTCCTTTTGGAGTTGTTGAAAAGGTGTCGATTCAATGGGAAAGTCCTCCAAAATGCACCAAAAAAGAATTGGCCAGGGCCCCTCGATTACACGCCACCAGCCTCTTCCACGCTGTCAGGAGAAAGCAACGGGGAGTCTTCCTGTGGGATTCCGCGGCACTCGGGGCGCGGACAGGCCAGGAGGGAAAGCAGGCAGAGCACCTCTGGGACCTCATTCGGCCAAAACTAAATTTAGCTGCAGGAAGTGGGGTGTGTTTTGTGTAGAAATGAGTTTCTTCTTGTGGCTTTATAGTCGGAGGCTGAGGTGAGTTTAATGAGAGGCTAAACATCCATCGTTTATGTTAGGAAAGTCCCAGCTCGAACCTGTTTGAAGGTGACAGCGAACGTGACAGGCGTGTGGCCCTTTTGGGGGACCTTCTGACAAGGCGTTCTTTGGGGAGCCCATTTATATTTGGCCAAAGACAGTTTACGGACCAACTACAGGGAGCGGGCAGTTTAATGTGGAAACAGGGTTTCTCAGCGAGGGGCTGTTTTGTCTCCCGGGGACACTGGGCCACGTCTGAAGCATTTCTGCTCGTCACACCGGAGCTTGTCGTTGGTGTCTCGTGGGTAGCGGCCAGGGACACTGCTGAGCATTCCGCACCATGCAGGACAGCCCCCGGCAGCAGAGAGTGGTCCCGGCGACATCCGCAGTTGGGGGCCGAGAAACCCCGACCTTGGTGCCCCAGGCTCTGCCTCGACTGCGTCACTCGGTGGGTGGCACTGGCAGTCGCTCGGCCTCCGCGTGCTGGCTTCCTGGTGGCTCCCCTTGCAGGAAGGACGATTGCTCCTTTTTTGGGGCCCGACTGGGCCCTGCCTGTGTGTCTGTCTGAGCTCCCGCGACGCTTCGTTGTACTCTGGTGTGTGGCTGGGGCAACAGACTTTACGGCCCTTGGCCTCAGTCTTCCCATCTGTAAAATGGGCACGATAACCTGGCCGCTCACCTCAGGAGCTGTTTGTGAGGGCGGAGACGTGGGGACTGCTTGTTCCAGTAGGTGGTTGCCGTCTCACTAACTGGTCGTGGTGATGGTTACGACTTGTTCAGCTGGTTGTGCCTGCCGGACGGTGAATCAGCTGCCGAGAGCAGGGCTTGGGTCTGGCGTAGCGTGACATGGTAATGGTTTTGGGGTGACTGACCGCGTGAGTGTCTTTAAGTCTCGTGATCTTCGCCTGTAAAATGGGGTTACTGTTTCACTTGTTAGTGTTACATTTCACAGGAAAATATAAGAGAAAGGCTCTATAAGGAGCTTAGCACATGAGTATTTGACAACTTTTCCTTGGTACCAATACAAAAACTTGATTATAATTTTTTTTTGAATCTGCAGAAAAGCAGAAGGAGAACAGTACAATTAACATCCAGGTATCTCTCATCTAGATTTGACAACGGTTACCATTTAGCCGTATTTAGTCACTTTTCACTTTTTTTTTGGCTGAAGAATTTGAAGTAAATTACAGACACAATTTTATTTCATTCCTATATACTTATCATGTATCGTATAGACCATATTTTGCTAAAATTGTAATGCTATTTTAATCTAACAGAACTAGTAATAATTTCTCAATATGAACGAACAGTTGTAGACAAATTTGCCAGTGGTTTTGGGAACGGACAAGGTGCTGAGGTGCTTTTGACCGGGGTCCATTGGAAGTGCCCTCGAGGTTTGTGCCGGGAGCTGGTGGGGACGGGGCTGAGGAGGGTCCAGGCCCCACGTAGGAAGCCGGGAGTCTCGTGAGACTCGGTGGTGACGGACGCGGCAGGCACAGGCGGGACTCTCCAGAGACAGAGCAGATGGAGAGTCAGGGAAGGCTTAGGACCGAGCCCCGGGAATCCGAACATCTCGGGGGGAGGAGGAGGAGCCGGCACAGGAAAGGTTGGGGGAAACTCAGTTCTCTCGTTTGCAAGGTTAGATGTTAAAGGTCACCTGGGAGAAGCCAGCTGTCGGCAGGAGGTTGAACATTCAGGAGTGAGAAAGTGCCTAGAAGGCAGGAAGGGGTGGGATCTGAAGTCCTGTGTCCCAGGGAGGGCACGGTGACGTCGTCCCCAAGTATTTTGCCGAATTGACGGGGGGACGACAGGTATCGGGCTCACAGAGCGTCGAGTCCCTGACCGGCTGGTGTGCGCTCAGGGCCTGGCTTCCGACTGGACACTCTCCGCCCGAGGAGGAGGCATCTCGGCACGCGCGAGCGCTGAGCATTTTTGCGGCCCCTTTCAGGATCCACGAGGGTCACTGCAGGTGAAAGTTCGTCCCCAGCATCCCTTTGTCCAAACTGGCCCGAGAGGTTCCATGCCCTGACCTGGCCTCAAAGGGAAGGGCTTGAAGAGTCAGTGCTTGTTTTTTTTTTCTTTCTTTTTCTACTTTCCTCAACAGAAGTATGCAGCCACACAGCAATCCTATTTTAAATTCCATGAATCAGCTCTCCCTAGCGAAAGAGTTTACCATTTTGGGGCCAGTTACTGTGAAGCATTCTGCGGGATGTGAACTGACAGCTGCCTCTCTGCAGGCCCCGTGCTCCAGCTGCGTCAGTAATTTGGGTTCCAGAAAATTGTCGGGCCGGAGGGGCTCGGTTCCACCGAGACTGTATTTAGATCCCATAACGTGGAGAAAGTGTCTAATTCTGGAGTGGCTGTTGGAAAAGACTGCTAATGCTGACCCCAAAAAGAGACCAAATTTGAAAGTCACCTGGGAAGGCAGGTCAGGACCTGGGATGCAGCTGGAAAGTTCTAGAAAGGAACATCGGGCGGCTGCCGGGCCGTATAAGATCTTTTCTTTTTAGAAGGTGTGATGGTCACAAACCAGTCTGCGAGCAGGAGGCATTCCAGGCCTGGGCGTGGAGGCCGGGCCCCTGGGGAGGGCGCCGAGGGCACAGGCGAGGCTCGGGCTGGCGTGGCCGGTGGGCCGGAGGGAGGGCCTCCTGAGGGCGGTGGGCGAGCCTGACACCTCAATGGTGAGCTCTTGTGCTTTCTTTTCTTTTCTATTTTTTCTTGCTTTTTAGTGGCCAGCAATGTTAAACCACAAAGCTCTGATTTAAACTGGGAAACTGGGCCCTGGCTGGTGTGGCTCAGTTGGCTGGCGGTTGTCACATAAACCAAAAGGCCATGGGTTCGATTCTCAGTCAGGGCATATACCTGGGTTGCATGTTTGGTCCCTGTTTAAGGCACGTATGAGAGGTTGGTGTTTCTCTCCCTTTCTCTCCTCCACCTTCCTCTCTCTCTAAAAGCAATGAAGAAGATGTCCTCAGGTGAGGATTAAAAGAAAATTAAACTGGGGAACTGGAATCAGCGTCAGACCAGTGAAGGGCTTCCCCGTTTCTGAGGATTTCTGGGACTGAAAGCTCCCTGGCCCCACCCCTCCTGTGTTTTTGGTGTGGGACCCAGGCATTGTTAGCAGAAGCTGCCATCCTGCGTCCTCGCGCCTGTGCGCCAGAGCTCAGAGTCGGGCTCCAGGGAACAGGAGAGCGGAGACGTTTGGACGATTGAGCGGGGCAGGTACCCCGCATTTAGAAGGCTGACAGATGAGCTGTGGCGAGCTGGTTCGCTTGGTTGCCACAGAAACCAAACCAAGCTGGATTTAGCATGAAATTACGGGGTGCATGCAAAGGCAGAGTCAAGGATTTGCCTCCCATTGCTTTCTTCTTTTCTTTTCACATTGCATCTTTGCAGGAGGCAGGGGTGACACCGGTGAAGCTGATTGGGGGCAGCAGCCGATGTGCCCAAGGAGTGGGGGTTCTGGAAGCTTCATCGATGTTCAGGACTGCCGCCCAGGCTCCCCCTCCCTCTCAGGCTTCGGGCCTGCCAGCTCGGAAGGAGAAGTCAGGGAGGACAGCCAGGAGAGCTGGGGAGAGTCTGCGGCGGTGGTTCCCAACAGAGCCGCCACTGGCCACGTGTGGCCGTTGAGCCCTTGCAGTGTGGCTAGTTCAAACCAACGTGGGCTGGAAATGGGAAGCACACGACAGATTTCAAAGGCTTAGCGTGACACAAAATGTAGCCTGTCTCAATGTGTGTGAGTGTCGATGCCATGTTGAAATGATAGTTGGGATCTCTCTGGTTCGACAGGATACATTACTAAAATTAATTACACCCGTTTCTTTTTACTCTTCTTTTTAATGTTGCTCCTAGAAAATGTAAAATTACGCGTGTGGCCCACAGGACAGCCCTGTTGGATGGCCTGGCTCAGGGTCTGCTTTTCTGACGCTGGGTGGGTTTGGCGTCACTGTGGGTGTTCCATCTGGAGCTCCTGCAGGCTCTTTCTCGGCTGGATGGAGGTGTCGGCTCCCTCTCCAGCTGCACCACAGGTTGGTGATGAAGATTTGATGGGATGCTCGTGTGGATTCCGTGCTAGTGCCCTGTCCGGAAGTCCCCTTAGGGTTCAGGTGCTCTCCACGGAACCCACCTGGGGAGCCTCCTGTGGAGGACCCCCGGCCCCGTGCGTTCTCCTGTTTCTGGCTGAGCATTTGCAGCCCTGCGGTGGGCTGAGAGCAAAGAGAAGGAGTGATCACAAGTGGATCTTTTTTTCTTTTATTTCAAGACACGAACATTCAGAAAAAAAATCTTAGGGAAACTGTATCATTTGCAGAATTATAATTGCTTTCTCATGTGTCTATTGGCGTGATTAGAAATAGCACTCTTCATAAGGGCTGGTGTAATTTGGGGGGGCGCAGTGATAGGAGAGACAAAGAGAGGACCCAGGAATCTGGGTCCTTACCAGTCAGTTTGGGGAAATGGGGCACCCAGGAGGCCAGGAGGTGGCGGCAGCTTAAACGTCGTGTTTCAGATAGAGTGACATAGCACTGTAAGCTTTAAGGTGTGCGGCATGTTGGTTTGGTACATTTACAGGTTGCAGATATTTATAAATTACATATTGCTGGAGCCTTTAGGAGGCCAGGACAGTGGCTTCAATTTCTGAGCCCCTGGAGAAGCAAGTGCCATGTGGGGAGCTTGTCCCCAGGTGCTTCGTGGGCCAGAAGCCCTCCTGGATGCCAGGACTCAGGCATCACGCCTCCTTTCGTGGCCCTAAGGCTGTGACAGGGGAGGTACCGGGCGAACTCAGCAGCTGCACCGGGAAGCACCGTGCAGATGGCGAGAGAGAGCCCATGGCTGGGACCAGCGCTGCGGAGCTCAGCCAAGCAGCAGAGGATACAGTTCTGCTGCAGAATTTCTCCTGCAGCAAAGAGAAAGAGATCTGAGCTGCCGGAATTCTGCCCAGCCTTTCCAGGCTGTGAAGTCTGTGTTGGAATTGAACGGGGACCACAGTGCGACCTGAACCCCCAGGACTCTCCGCCGAACCAGGAGGAAGTCTCTAAGGCTTCTTTGCATTCTGTGTCAGAGGGGAACCCAAACAGAAAGGCCCAGAAAGACGTGGGCTGCAGGACTCTGCCTGGGTTTTCCCCAGAGAGGTCACAGGTTCATAGTCTGACCTGGGGGCCTGGGGGCCAGTTTTGTAGGCGCCCGTTTCCCCCTCCCGGTGGGGGATCTCACCCCTGCAGGCACTGAGCTGCTTAGAAATAACAGCATTGCGCTTTTCACGAAACATTGTTCCTGCAGGCAGGGTGCGCCCAGAGACAGCAGGTGGCGCTCTTTCCCCTGGAATGGGTGGGCATCTGCAGCTCGGCCCTGAGACTGCGGCTGGCGCCTGGGATGCAGGCCCAGGGAGATCTGCAGTCCGCAGGCACCCCAGGGACCGCGGCAAAACGGCTGGTCGTGACTGCTCCCAGGCATAACTATGACCCTGCAGGCTCCGGCTGGGCTTGGGCTGCGGCACTGACCAAGGTGAATGTGCCTGGCCCTCTCCCCACCCCCTTAGCGCCAGCTGCCGTTGTGTCACAACAGCCACACCTTCTAGCTTCTGGGGGGGGGGGGTGGGCGCACCTTCAACACACCCCATTCCCATGGGACAGACTGAAGTCGGCTTTTGCTCCTGGTGCTGGAAATATTTGGGAGAGGTGAGGAGAGAGGGGACGTGGCAGGTGACCTGTGGGGCGGAGTGCCACGTGACACCCCGCTTGAGTGACTAGGTGTTCGTCCGCTGTCAGACAGGAGCTGAGCACCTGCTGCGTGTGGGCTAGGCGCTGGGGGTGCCTCTGGGGAGCCCTCTGTGGCCTTTGCTCTCCAGGAGCTCCCTGACCCTCCAGAGAAAGGTAATTTAGGCCTTGGAGGCTCACGGAGAGCACCCGGCCCTGCTCAGGGCACCCCCTCCCCCCACTGAAGGTTGGACGTGGTCGGTAATGAAAAGGATGCTTTCCAGACCCAGCAGCCCGGATGGTCGCCAGGCTGCCCGGTTGAGGATTTTCTTTGCAGGACCCGCTGTGATTCTGTGACGCGAGGCCAGGGGCTCCCAGGCGGCTGCAGTGAGGCGCTGCGATGCGGGTGGGATGTGGCAGCGTCCGGGCACGGTGGGCCGGACCAGGCCCCGCTGCCGGCAGCCGGTGGAGACGCTGACTCCTCCTGTAGCCATGTTGCTTGAGCAGCAAGAACAGCTCTGGCTGCTCTCTCTGACTTTAAAGCAGAGCGTGAAGTTAAGTAACTGTGGAGACCGCGGAGGAGGGGGAGCTGCGGGTCTCAGGCCAGGCTGTGCCTGGGGTGGCCCTCGTTGCTGGGAAGTACACAAGACAATCAGAACCCATTTCTGCCTTTTGGGAATTTAGTCTAGTTGGAGTTCCAAAAACTAAGTAATCCATTTAGGAGCTATTAACAAAACAAGAGGGGAAGGAGAGAAAGTACGAGAGGTCCAGGGGGCCCAGGACTGTCTGGTTTGGCCCTTAGTGGGTCAGCGTTTGCACTGAGGTGGATTTGTGGGCCGTTCTGACAGATGGCATTGAGAAAAGACTCAGGAGCTCTTTCCTGTGGGAGGCGGTCCCTCGGAGGTGCCCATCACCTGTTTGGGGTGGGGCCGATCAGGACGAGGCGGTCCCTCTGATCTCGTAGACAGTCGATCTTCTTAGGCAGCTGTTGATCGACTTCTCTTTTGAAACCAGTGCACGCCATTGCCTCCCAGCTGGCAGGTGGACGCTTCCAGGCTCACGTGTCCAGCCCTCTGACTGGACCCCTGGGGCTGCCCGTGCTTTTCAGCACTCACTCCAAGCCATGGTTTAGATCCCAGTGCCCCTTGTCTGCCTTTCCCCAGTGCTTAGCTCGGTAGCGGGTGAGCCAGTCTTCCCGTTTCTGCCCCTGCCGTGTCCACGGGATTCACTTTTGGTGGACCCCGTCTGGGACTCCACCCCCTTTGCATAGCTGGCTGCGATATAATAGTGGTTTTTAGGAGCTTGAAAACTGTGGGGAAGGAAAGAGGCAGAGCAGACCGGGGAAAGGTGTCCACCTGGGATGAAACTGTTTGCATGGAGTGCCAGAAAGGCCCAGGAAGACTTTTTGTGACCACCCAGTAGCCAGGCAGGCACCGCCCGGTACTACAAAGAGGCAGCTCTGGCCCCGTGCCAGCCATGGGGGTAGCATACACAGTTCCGGGGGTGGGGGAGGGGAAGGTGCGGAGGAATGACTCAGAACCCGTCTGAGCGGTGGCAGGGCCAGCTGGAGGGGAAGATGCCCACGGGGCTGGTCCCCAGCTGCAGAGGAGACTCAGGGGTTAATGACAACTCTCCCGGCCCCAGGAGGAGCCCTGACCGGGTGGATGCGAGCCGCGTTGCCGCAGGAGGCCCGTGAGCACGTGACGGGAGGCTCCGGGACCACTCGCAGGTCTGCGGTCGGCCCGCCAGCACCCGGTCTCCGCCACATGGGTGGACGCTGTCGTGGGTGGGAAGCACGGGTGGGGGAGGGGCTCTGAGGGACCGAGCACGTGTGTGCCGTCAGTCTTCACGAGGGAAAGGGCTGTTTCCCACCAAAGCGGTGGACAAATCACCACCTGGAGAGAGAGTTTAATTGTTTTTCTCGCTGCACATGCATTTCTGAGGGCGATGCCAGACTAGGGGTGTGCTGCGTGTGACATCTGGTACCAGGTCACTGGGTCCCTTGCGCTACCAATCCAAGGCATCTGGTCGTCTTTCTGTGCAGCCCCGGAAGGTAAGGACGGCTGGAGTCCGCGGGCACGCCTGTCCACAGGGGTCATGCTGAGCGAGTTCCCTTCTCAACCCCATGGCCGATGGAACCAGCCACCCCTCTGGGCCACGCGCACCCCCCCTCGGCTGCCGTTGCTCCCGGTGTTTTATTCCCCCTTTGCCGTGTAGGGGAAAGCCCACGTCAGAATTAACCGGGGGCCCTGACACTGGAAAGGCATCCTGACGGTGTTCTCAGTTTGCATCAGGTTAGGATTCAAACGTCACTCGTAAGCTGGTTGCCTGGCACTCGGAAGGCCCTGCTGTCACTTAGAAATAGTGTGCTTGTTGGTGACGCGGCTCCTGGACCTCAAACGCAGCCGACACACAGTGTGTTTGAGAGAGTGAGGCCAGGATGGCGGCACGCCCGCAAGATTAAACGTAATGGGAAAAAAGAAATTGAACTGTGTTCGTTTCAAACGCTAGTGTCGGAGGGAGGGCGCGTTTAATTAAAAAGGGGTGAGGCGAGCTAGACGAAGACCCTCCCGAGGATTTCTCTGCAATTCTCAGGGCTTTTCTGGCTCCTGTGAATCTGACTTCCACCTGAAAGTTGACACATTCTCTTGTTTTTGCTGGCGCCGGCATCAACCGTGCATGTTGGCTGCAATGATAGGTTTTACGGTATCGGGGGGCGGGGGGAGCTTCTCTCCTGTGCCAGGCCCTGACCCGTGTGCTTGAGATACGACTGGGGGGTAAAACAGAGTTGCTGCCTCTGGGACACATCCTTTCTTGGGTGGGTATTCAGGCAGCAAACTAAGGGCGGGCAGGTGTCTGTCTGTGCCTTGGCTGAGGGTATTTATATGTATAACAAAGTGTTGAGCAGTGGTCAGCGCTTTGAAGAAAAAGGCTGGGTCAGGGCTTAGGCACAAGGGCCAGGGGACGTGTTGTTAACGGAGCTGCTAACGCAGAGAATTCCTCACAGAAGCAAGGGAGGGGAGAGTCTGCGTAGCCACATGGGAGGTGGGGGAGGACGTTCCAGGCCTTGGAGGTGGAGGGGTGGGCCTGGCGGACAGGGGCCTGGTGGCCGCTGTCCGTTTTAACGGGGACTGTCCAGTTTAGGTGGCGGGCTGAGATTCGCTCCCCCGTTGGGGCCAAGGCCTGGAGGGGTGCCCTGTCAGACAGCTGGGTGGGTCGCCCCAGCATGTTTTATTCACTGTTTGTTGAGCACCAGCAGGGATCGCGCTGCCCAGAAGGTGCACCGGTTTTACGTCTGGTCTGCTGCTCCCAGGGGCAGCCCAGCGGCAGCGAAGCGGGGGCCCCGCGTCTCTGCCTCTGATCTGGATGGGCCCTTTCATCTGCTCTCCCTTTTTATGAACAGACACACCTGCAGGTGACGGGGCTGCATAGTGGTGACAGAGTCTACCCCCTGCGTGGTCTGAGGGTGACACTGACCGACCTCCCCCCGCTTGGCGCTCGGAACACTGCTGCCCGTTTGCGGGCCCCTCATTTGTCCCCCCTGCACCTTGACTGGTTCCTCGCTCACTAGCGTTTCTGTAAAGGGACTGACGGGGGGCAGGGGAGCAAACATGGCCGTTTTGCTGCAGTTCTGAGGTTCCAAAAAGCGTGTCCTAGAAGCTAGGGGTGGGGGGGGCAGGCGGGGAGTGGGGACAAACAGGTGGGATGGCTGAGTGACATTATTTATGGCACTGCACTTCTTCAATTAGCATGAAGACGTCATTTCTTTATTAGCTCAAAGAACTGAGTTCATGTGTCGCTCAGAACAAGATGCCCCTGAGTGACTCAGTGACTCCCCCCAGGTGGGAGGGAAGTCACTGTCCCCGAGATGGGCGTGGCTCCTGTGAGCCCTCCCTCTGTGGGAGGAGCTGCGTCAGTGCAGGAGGAAGAGGGCGGGGTTTCTGTTCCCATTCACTTGTATCTAGCAGGAGGAAGAGATGGAGTTCTAGTGATACACACTAAAGGGGTTGGCAGTGATTCACGTAGAAAATTGTAAGTCCATATAAATGTATTTTGGAGACACGGGCTCAAAATTTTTGACTCACAGGGTGGGTGGTCTGCAGAGGTTTGGCGAGGACGCGTCGATGTGAGTGGCCCCTTGGAACAGATTCTCCCAGCACGTTGGAAGTCCCTGAAGTGTACAGGGTTCCCAACAAGAAAGAGGCGTTTATTTAAATTATTGTCCTGTGACCAAAATTTACGTCACGGCTCCCGGCTTCCAGTCCTGGATATATTCCTGCTTGTGACCTTGAGGCTCTGCACATGACCTTGAAGAGCTGTGAGCAGAGTGTAGTGAAATGGTGCACGAGGTGGGTCTCAGCCTCAGGTGCGGTGCCGGAGGGTCCCCGTGTGGTAACCAGCAGGGACTCCAGCGACAGCCAGTCAGGAGCCAGCCACACCACACCTTGGTCCCCCTTTCTCTTGCCCACCTCTGTCCTGCTCTCGCTCCAGCCACTGGAAGGTGCGTCCAGTGTCTGCTTGTTGGATGTCGCCTGGGAGGAGACGCAAGCCTGTCCCAGGGCTGGGAAGGGGTTGCCGTTTCGTACGCTGGGCGCCGCTCAGACCAAAGAACTTCACCGACGGTTTCCAGCAGCGTCTCTCCAAGTGCGGAGGGTGGATCTCCAGGCAGGAGGGCTGCTCGCCAGGCCCGGTCGGCGCGTCCTCCGTCCTCTGGTGCCAGCTTTGGTGGCTCAGGCCCCCCTGCTGCCGGCTCTGCGTCCCTCTCTCTTCCGTCCTTCAGCGGAACTAGAGCAGGACATGGCTGGGTGGGCTCCTGCCACAGCAGCTGAGGGAAACGTCAGGTCGAGGGACTGCAGCTGGAGACGGAGGGCGGTGGCTCAGGGCCTGAGTCGAGGCCAAGGCCAGTGATGGCCCCGGACGTGTGCCCCTGGTGGGTGTCTTCACACACAACGATGTTCTGGCGGGCAGGGGCGAGCCAGCCAGTGTTGGGGTCCAGGGAATTATGCCTACTTTCCTGCATTCTGTTGATTTTCTAGACCTTCATCTTTGTCTGCGCGTGACACCTCTCTCTCCAGCTCCTGCAGACTTCGCAATGCATACGAATCAGCTCCTTTTCCAAATTCCAGCTCTTGCCCATCGGCACGAGGCTTGCTTGCTGCACAGGCTCAGCCTGTGAGACGGGGCGTTTGCCGGTGGCCTCTCTGTCCCTGCCAGGCCCCTGGGATGCCATTGCCTGAGCGATTGGGGCAGCATCGCCCTGGTTTCACGGCCACTCCTGTCTCCATTCCCTCCTGTCCGTCTGGGGCGTCCAGGGCCCTGTCGGTGCGGAAGGCGAGCCGACCGAGATGGGTCTGAGCTGCCTTCGGAGCCCCTGGCCACTTTGTCGTGGTGTTAACTCAGCCTCGTGCTAATTAGTGGCCGTGCATGTGGGGGGCTGGCTCTGCAGGTGAGGAAGCAGCTGCGTGGTCTGCGTTTCACTCCTGCAGCCCGTCGCCCGCCACGGCCAAAGCTTTTCCATCAGCCATAGATGTTGCTGAAGACGGTTCCGGGGCGCTGGTGAGGGCGCCAGTGAGGGCGCGGAGGACTCGGAGAAGTCAGTGTTGACACGTTTCCTGCCTGGGCCTTCCTACAACTCCTCCCGAGGCCGCCGCTCAGCCCCGCCCCCCTCCCCAATCTTTCTGCCATGGCCGAGGCCTGGTGGGCTCAGCTGGCTTGTCTCTCTTCTTGGAGGCCATTCCCTCTCACGTCACCCATGGAATATTCTTTATACTTACAAGTCCTGTCCGCCTGGGCCCAGAGCAAATGACTCTCCCCCTCGATGTCCTCTCCTCACTGCCTCTGGCAGGGAAATGACAGCCCCTCCTCCTGGGGCAGAGACGGGTCCCGCGAGGCTGGCCTTTCGTTCCCGACACACCAAGAGCGGACATGTATTGAGGACTCACTAGGACCAAGCAGGGCACCAAGTTCTTTACCTCGTTTACTTTTCCCGCTGACCCTTTGGAGGAAGTATTACTGTCGTCTCATTTCATCAGTGCAGACGCTGAGCCTCAGAGAGGTGAAGTCACGTGTCCCAGATGCCCCAGCTGTAAAGGGGTGGGCCAGGGCTTATTTCTTGCTCTAAAACTATAGTTTTAATTCACATTCATCTCTCTCAAAGATGCCTTCTACACCCCAGTGGAAAGTTCGCACCTTCGAGAATGCCAGACCAGGCAAACGTGCATTTCCCTGCTTCTCGAGAAAAGAACAGTTAGTGTCTCTCTCTTCCTTTTTGGTCTCGCAGGAAGCCGTCTGGTTCATCACCTATCAGCCAGTTCTTGGAACTAAGACCGTAAGCCCGACTTAGACAGGAAATGGGGTGGTTGGCATGCTCAGGAAACAGTGACCGGAATCAAATATTTGTCATGTTTAATACTCTGGTTGAGAGCCGGGGAGCTGGGGGAACTATCTGAACCTCTTTCTATGGTGCTGGGTATTTTTCCATGATGTGACTCTTAATGGCTGCGTAGTATTCTGGCGTACGGTAAGCCGCAGCCTGGCTGCATGGAATCTGGACAGTGGTGGAGTTCGTGGAGGCAGGAGGAATTTTAGAGAAGAGGGGTGTGAGGATTGGATGTTAAGGAGCCAGCTTTAGGGGTCTGCCTTGGACCAGCTCTGTCCAGAGAAGCTATCACGTTTGTGCCGTGTGATTTCCAAGCAGCGAGGGGAGGGGCCGTGCCTTCCGGTCTCACTTCATCCCAGCTCCTTCTGGAAAGGTCATTCGGTCCAATCTTGAGCCTTAGAGAAGGTCAAAGATTCAGGTTTCAGGCTCTCTTAAACCATCTGCAGAAAGGATAATCCAGCCGGTCAGACCTGCTTGTAGTTTAGACCCGCAGAGGCGAAGTGTGAGAAGGCAACCTTCCGCCTGGGCGCCCGTCTCGGGAAGGCTGGCCAGAGGGGGAGCCTCTGTCGTGCCTGAGTTTGAAAGAATAGTATGTCCCGAAAAGAAAGCCCTCGGGGGATCAAGCTGACATTACCTACTGGCTAAGGATTGGACCGCTAAGAGAAGCCCCACAGATCGTCTTTCCAGAGCCGGCAGAGTCCACGAATGTCAGACACGCTGACTTGCGCCATTAACCAGAGTCATGCTCCAGAGCTCTGCCTGTGCACCTGCCTGCACCGCTTCCTGTTTGGTTTCAGGTCCGACAGAACACAGTCTCACAGCGGAAAGGACCTCTGGGGACATGTGACCTTGGCCCCTATTTGGCAATAACAATGGCGTCTTTCAGGCGAGGCTGGGGCGGGCTGCGGGCTGAGATGGGAGAGGGGGCCCGAAACTACCCAGGTATTAAGCTCAGTGGGCGCAGGGACCATATTCTCCCTCCATGAACCCGGTAGCACTTTGTACAGCACCTGCCGTGGAGCGGCAGGTACTTAAAGCCTGTTTGGAGAGTAACAGAAGGGCCAGTGGCTGGGGTGGAACGGGGACTGTCCGCTCCATACTCCGTACCCAGCGGCCAGGGTAGAACGCAGGGCAGAGGGCCTGGCATCCCCTCCTCTTCGGCTTCGGGCAGGGTCCTCCTCAGCCTCTTAGCTTCCAGGTCAGGAACTTCCCAAGAGATCGTTTTACTTCGTTCTTTTCAGAACACAAGTGACTAAGAGGGGCCGGCGTGTAACCAGAAATGCAGAGAAGGGGTGAGTGGGAGGGGAGGTGAGGCTGTGAGTCCATAGTGGCAGGGGCCCCTGCCTGTCAGCAGCGCTCGGAGCCCTGGGGACAAGCTGTGCTGGTGGCTCTGGAGTAGGAGATGGCCTGGTTGGCCTTGGTTATTGCCCAGCCCATCACAGCGGGATGGGTGGGGACCAGAGGTCTGGGCGGGAAGAATCCCACAGGCAGTAAGTGAGCCTCACCGTCTATATGCTGTGCTCTTTCGGGGAGGACGGAAAAGCTCCTGGTCAGGACAGAGGCACCTGCTGGAGGCACGTGCGTGACAAGAGGAGTCAGACTCGGCGCCTGTGGTTCCTCCTCTTCATTGGGCTCGCCTTGGGCCAGTCAAAGGGGCCAGAGACGAGAGGATCTCTGTTTCCCTTCTGCACAGGCAGCTCGGCCCGTATTTGTGTCCCTCCTTGTGCACCATTAAGGTGTGAATTCAGAGTCGGGGGTTTCTCCTGGAACGAGCTGTCACTGGAAGGCCTGGTTATGTTGACAAGAAAGAAAAGCCCCTGCAAACTCAGGCCCTACAAATGGGAACAGACTTTCACGGTGAGGGACTTAGCAGGTGTCTGTCCCTGAGCTGCGGAGCTTCCTCCCAGGCTCTTCGTAACATACTGAGTCAAAGGGGGGCTTGAGCGGACAGCCCCCCAGGCACATGCGCCTCCAAGGCACCTCCAGACCCCACAGGAAGCCACCCCTGCGATGTCACTCTCGGCTGGTAAGGGTGAGGGGGAAGTGGTGGCCTTTCCCGACTAGATCTGCGGCGACAGATGGAGCGAGCATGAGTCAGTGCCCACCGTCCTCGTGGCGCCTGGCTGGCGGAGGCGTGCGATTGTGTCACACGCGGTCACGTTACGGGCGCTGCAGCCAGACCGCTGGGCAGGCTGCTTGCTGCTCTGTCCCTCGGTTTCCCCACCTGTAGCATGGGAGAGGGAGGGGAGGGACCCCAGCACTGGGCTCCCATTTGTAAGTGATCCGTGAGCGTTTGATATTGTTATCAAATGGGCTTCCACCTTCCGGCCGGTCTTCTGAGCCTCTGGTCTGAGAAACGGGTAGGACAGCCGCTTTCCCGGGTGGCGGGCGGTTTGTGGTTGATCCCGGGAACCGGGCGGCACAGCCGTGGAGCACCCACGGCGAACCTCACGCCTTCCCTCAGCCGGACGACCGATGTCCTTCCCTCGCACACTTCCCTTGCGAGGAGCGTCGGTGTCACGAGATAGAGTTCGTTTCTCCCCCACCCGACACGCCTCCTGGGCGAGTTCCCCGTCCTGTGACGAGAGCTCTGTGGCCGGAGGGAAACCCTGCAGAGCAGGCAGCCTTGATGGTCCCGTGTTTTCGATTCGCGCGTCCTCATGGTAACAGGCGACGCAGAGGAGAGAATGCCGGAAGCCTGTGCTTACCACGTGCGCTGTGACAAATGTGTCACTGCCACGCTGATGCCCCGTTATTTCCCACCCCGCTGTAACACACACACATATATCTCCGTGTGTGTGTGTGCATACGTGTGTGTGTGTGTGAGAGAGTGGCAGCGACCCGGCTTCGGGGCTCAACAGTGGAGGGTAGCTGAGGGTGTAGAGAGGCCACCACAGTAGCGTAGTGGATCGCTGGAGGTACGTTTCCCGTGTTCCTTTTCCGTTTTATGACGGTCGCCCGGCTCAAGCAGCACACCGAGGGCTGCGTGGCGTTTCTGTCTTCTTCCCGGTGAGAAGGTTTCTGTGGAACTTGGAATTGGGACCAGGAAATCCAAAGGTTTCAGAGTTCTTAGATTCATTTTTCATTATCGGTGCGTCCTTGAGCTTGTTGGTTCACTTCGTTGTCGAAAAAGTCCCGCCCGGAAAATGAGAATATAGTACTCACGATAGAGCATTTGATTACGAACTGGACGTGGGGCGGTACCGGGGACCCGAGGAGTGTGAGAAGGGTGGATGCCGCGTCGCATGGGATTTACTAAGATGCCCATTAAATGGCGTGGACATACAGCGACATGTTCGTATTGCGAAATCCCGGAGATGGGTATTCGGGTCACTAATGAACTCTCTGTACTTCTCTGTGTGTTCGAAATTTTCCGTAATTAAAAGTTAGAAAACACACCAGTCTGTCTTCCCTCACAGGACTGGCCTGAGGGCCGAGTGAGGGCATGGATGCACCGTGTCCCATAAAGCGACAGTGGTGGCCTGCCGCTCCCCTCGCTGTCCTCAGGACCCCGCGAAGTCCACCCAGCTCTCGGCCCTTGTCCGGATGGCGCTCTTGGGGTCTCTCTTCCTTCTCCCCTCACCTGGGGGATAAGACCGTCTCCTCCGGGGGCTCGAGCAGGGTTTCTGATCCCACGAGAGCCCTGGGGCAAAGCGGGGGGCTGGGTCCCCTTCCTCTCCGTGGGCGGGCGTGGCCTGTGGACGGTCAGCCAGGGAGGGCGCCTGCCGTTACTCATTTCTGCCCACCACTCACCGGCTTCGGGAGAGCCTGCCATGCTTCGCTGTGAGAATTCATGCTGCTAACCTGGCAGGGAGAGGAAGAGGGACAGAGGTCAACACTGCCATTCTGTGGCATCCCCTTTCTCTCTGGCATTTTTCTCAGGGCCTTAAATGCTCTGGGGAGAGAGTACTCAGGGGACAGTGGTCGGGCATATCACGACATTCTCCTGTTCCTTCTGTCCAAACCCGGATGGTTTTTCCTGAGAGTGCCGAAGAACGACATTTCCCCCTTCACATTTTAGTGAAAGTAAATGAACGAGCAACATGCTATCCTTTGCAATTTTAATCTCTTTGCACATAGATAATAAATTTCTTTGAAAGGTCGGGAGCACTTTCTTGCTTAGTAGGAAAAGACACTTTATATTCAGCGATTTGCATATTAATGCTGCCACCATCCCTCACAAGATGTATCGGCGACTCCAGATATTAAATCACTTGCTTTCTGTGCTCGGAATGAAACCGTGAAGTGGGGAGAACAAACTCCCCCGGGGGCTGGAAGCCAGGCCTCCTTCTTGCCAAACCACGAACAGAGTGGGACCCGGGGTCACCTTGAAAAATCAGTTTGCTTCGGCAGCTTCTCCCCCTGCCTCTGCGGGATGAGAGCAGTGGCGGGTTCAGCCCAGTTCTTTTCTCGGCAGAGGTGATTCACGAGGGAAGCCTGTTTACAAAGCCCTGTGCTCCTCGGCAAGGCAGCAGTGGGAAACCTTGTAAATCAGGAGGCCTTGGAGAGCTCTGTTGTCTGGATGGAAAATGTTCACGTCACTGTTTTATATTTTGCAAATTAGATCTCTGTAGCACAATTGGGATTAAATCAGATGCCCCCCCCCCACCCCCGTCCTCAGAAACCATGCTTTTGTTTTAGGGATAGAAAATAAATCCTCAACCAGTGACATAATAATGACAAACAAGATTGACCAACTATATGAAGCGATTCAGTGGGTTGGAGAGAAAATTTTTATTAGGAAAAAGATCGAAAAGCTGTTTAGTTGACCATTCCTAGTGGAAAAACCACGGTGAATAACTGAACATCAAGCACCCCTCCCAATTGATGTGCCCGGTGCGGGAAATCGCTCGGTTCTGCAGTTCAGGGGTCAGGATGAAGACGGGAAATGATGGGGACTCCCGACGGTGGTTACTAAAATGGGTGCACGTCACGGCAAAAACTGGTGACTTAACGCGGCCCAAACCTTGACCCCCGGAACCCCGCACACTGGCACACGTGACTTCTGAGGAGAAGAGGCAGAAGAGCAAGTCGATACCGGATAGTTATCTTGGGGAGGCATTTCTGGGGCAAGTTCTTTACCGCTGGATGATTAATACTAATTGTCAGCCTCTTCAGTGGTCTCCTTGTCATTCTGGAGGATGACGCTCCTTAGCATGATCCCGAGTCACCGAAAGTCACAGAATCAAGGTCAGGGCCGCAGGGACCCTCAGAGACGACTGGAGGAGCCTGTCTCCTCCACAGGGCAGGGACCTGAAGGTCACGGGGACCTCTTTAGAATATGTTTAATGTGCCTACAGAGTGTCTGCTTATTTGTTAGATCAACAGATATTTACAGAATACCTACTGTGCGCCAAGCAAACATATTTTGATGACCTCCTTTTTGCCAGGTGCTCTAAAAGGCCCCGGGGAGGGAGGCCAGCTCTCACCCAGCGTATGGACTCGTGGGAGAGGCGTCACGTGGGCAGAGAGTTCAAGTGCAGTAAAACATGTGCACAGAGCTGTGGAAAACGGAGCACCTCGCTCTTCCTGGCACAGGGAATGCTAGAACAGCATTTCTTGAGCTTAGTCCATAAAGTGCAATGATCTGTAGTGTCAGGGCTCTTAAGGAAAAAATTCTTGGTTATATATATGAGGGCACATTGCGCGTTTTTTTCTTGGACATCCACAGCGCATAGAAGTTCTGCGGTTAAAAAAGTGCTGCTGAAATGTATTGGAGCGCGGGAAGTATCCCTCAGCCCAGCTGTCTTCCATCTTTATTTTTCCTCCTCCTCCCCC
>PVJI01004380.1:44831-109211 GCA_004026765.1 Micronycteris hirsuta | reverse complement strand
TGTCTTTTTTCAAAAAATGTTTATTCGGGTCTTCTGGTCATTTTTAAATTGGGTAGCTAGTTTTGTGTTTGTTTTTTTAAAATATTGAATTGTTGAGTTCCATGCAAGGCCTGTCCAGAAGGTATCCAGCCACATAATATGAAAAATGGAAACATTTATTGAAGAAGATACAAGAAACATTGTACATAGGACAATGACAACTTCAAAGTAGACACCTTGGGACCTCACATAGTGCTCCCAATCACCATCAGCTGTCCCGTCATATTTTCCTGAACCTCATTAATGGTCTAAAATCTCTTCCTTTTCAAAGGTGGCTTTACTTTTGGGAAAAGCCAGACATCACAGGGCACTAAATCTGGGCTGTAGGGGGCTAAGTCACCGAGATGATTTGATATTTCACAAAAAAACTTTGTATAAGATATGATGCATGAATGGGTGCACTGTCATGATGAAGCTGCCAATCACCAGTTGCCCACAGTTGCAGCCTTCTGAATCATTAGAATAGTTTCTGTGGAGGAATGTTCAAGTTTAATGTAAAATTTGATGCAGATTCATTGTTCTACTTGCTCAGTCATTTTGAATGTGATGGTCACACAGTACACATACTCACTCAATGGTGTCTACCAACCCCACTGATGAGAACAGTGAAGTTGTCATTATTCACACATACACATTCCAGTCCATTCTCCTTGGCTGGCAGATTATGATGTTGTCGCTCACACTGTTCTTGTTATATTAACAACAGCTGGAGTTTTTCTGGACAGTCCTTAGTATATTATTTTGGATAATAATCCCTTTGCAAGTATAAAGTTCGCAAATATTTTCTCTCATTCTATATATTACAATATCATTGTATTGATTATTTCCATTGTTGTGCAAACAGTTTTTAGTTAAATGTAGTTGCACTTATTTATTTTTGGTTTGGTTGCATATACTTCTGGTGTCAAAACCAAAAAAAAAAAAAAAAAAAACCATGCCAAGACCAATTTCAGGTAGGTTTTCTTTGTTTTCTTCTAGGAATTTCATGGTTTGAGGTTTTATGTTTAAATTATTTTATTCCACTTTAAATTAATTTTTGAATGGTGTAAAATAAAGGTCCAATTCCATTCTTTTTTGTACAGATATCCAATGTTTCTACCAACATTTACTAAAGAGATTATTATTTTTTTTCCTTTTTTAATTTTTTTATAATTACTTTATTGTTCAATTAAGAGATTATTATTTTTCTATTGTGTATTCTCAGCAACTTGTTGAAGATTAGTTGACTATATATGCATGGGTTTATTTCTGGGCTCTTGATTCTGTTCCATTTATCTATGTGTCTGTTTTAATGTCAGTACTATACTGTTTTGATTATTATACCTTTATAACATGATTTGAAATCAGGAAGTGTGATGCCTCCAGCCTCTACAAATCTATAGGCTCACAGAGCTACAGAGACTCTGCGGTCTGAGCATGGGCTCCATTGACTTAAGTGCACGCACTTGCAGAGGAGTAATGGAACAAAAGTCCAAAGAGCAGCTATATGTAGTATATAGATGAGTCTGATATGGTGGTGGCTTGGGTCTTAAGTTTGAATACTTGTGGAAAAGCTATGGTAATGGATTCTAGAGCACAGGTGCATATACTTCAGCAGTATGCCAGTTTCCATGTTGTGAACACTTGCAGAGTGGCCATGGATCCAGGGTCCAGAGCGCAGGTGTGCATGCAATGATAGTGTCTCTGGGATCTGTGGCATGGGATATCATGTGTTGTTAGTGGCTCTGGTGTCTGAGATACATAGGCAGAGTGGTTATAAAGCCAAGGTTTGCAGGATGGGCATGGATGGAATGGCTGTTATGTTGGCATCTGGTGGCAAGTGCATGTAAAGCAGCCATGGCTCTGGGGTCTAGAGAAAGCACAAGGTTGTGGGTAGCATCCCCAGTACTCGATGGCACAACAGGGGTTTCTTTTTGTAAGAAGGTCTCAGCAGCATCCCACTTTAAGGACAGTCTGTAGCAGTGATGGCTATTGGTTACCTCAGTGGCAAAAGCTGCCAGCATCCTCTGTGGTGGACGCTGAGGTCCACACCACCAAACATTTTGAGGTCCTCTGCTGTTAAAACTGTGGAAATTCGTGGCTATCCCAGAGGCTGTTGAGGTCCTCGGTGACAAAAGCTGCCAGAGTCCTCCACAAAGCAGACCACGGGTGACTGCATTAGTACCTGTTGTGTGGCTGATACTGTTAGCACCTGCCCTGTTTCTTTGTTCTTAGCCTCAAGATATCTCCATCAAATTAATCTTCCTAGCAATCCTTCCTGTATCATTATTCTCCATTGTTTTGTTCCACTGTGTTGCTGCAGGTACATAATTAGACTCATTAGCCCTCCCATGGCTATTCTCATTCATGCATAGCTAGCTGTCTGTTGTTTTTGGTAGGGGGACAAAGGCCAGTATTTTCTACTCTATCACCTTTCTGGCATCACTCAGTGAGATCTTTTTCTTCTTTGTATCTTGCAGCAGTTTTTGTCTTAAAACCCCCCTTATGTGATGTTAGTACAGCTCCCCTTGTTGCTATCTTTAGGTTACTATTTGCTTAGAATAACATTTTCCATCCTTTCACCTTTGACCTATTTGTCTTTGATTCTGAAGTGACTCATTCGGCCCTGGCTGGTGTGGCTCAGTGGATTGAGTGCCGGCCTGCAAACCAAAGGGTCACCGATTAAATCCCCAGTCAGGGCACATGCCTGGGTTGCAGTCCAGGTCCCACTAGGGGGAGCATGAGAGGCAACCACACATTGATGTTTCTTTCCCTCTTTCTCCCTCCCTTCCCTTCTCTTTAAAAATAATTAAATACAATCTTCAAAGAAATAAAGTGACTCATTTATAGACAGCATAAAGCTAAGTGATGTTAATCTATTATGTAAATATCTGTCTTTCAATTGGATAGTTTAATTCATTTATATTTCAAATAATTACTTATAAGGAGAACTTGTACAATTTTGCTATTTATTTACTATAAGCTTATATCTTTATGTTCATAAATTCTTGCGTTACTGCCTTCTTTTGCATTTAATTTTATTTTTCTTGTGTATCAATTTGATTCCTTAAATGGTAAAATTTAAACTAGCATTTTCTTTAATGTTTATAGGCTGTTTAAGTCTCCTCCATTTTTTTTTTAATTTTTCTACTTTGGGATTGAACCTGTTTTATAGTAGCCACATAATAGAAATGCCTGGTATAATGACAAATTCTTTGATAAATATTCCCAAATATTGCAGGAAACACTTTGATTCAATGGAGCACAATTTGAAAATGATCAATTTAACTATTGCAACTTTTTCCTAACAGTTGTCTTCCACAGTCTCACTGGGTTCTAAAATAATAGCTTCATAGAACTGAACTAGATGAGTTTTCAGAATCCAAATGGGTTCTTGTTTCTCTAATTATGTCACCAATGCATGCAGTGGTTTTCTAGTATTAAATATATCCATGGCTGGTGATGTCACAAACACTTTCAATAGGCAATCCTACACTTAGTTTATCTTTATCATTAAGAGTCCTTTTGAAATAATACCCTGAAGCTCTATTTTTGTAATAGAAAGCTTTTTGCTTCCCTTTTTGTCCTTTTCTTACATTATTGGCATTTCTACTTGCCCCTGTTTTTAGGCTTTATGAAGTAACCAGTATTCTTACCTTCTGGTTTGGCTGTTGAGGGAGTGTAAAAATAGACTTCCAGTAGGTCCAGGTAAAGAACACAAAGATGGCATGGTAGAATATGAGGTAGATAACTGAAATTTAAGAAAATAAAACAGTGTTTACACTATCCTTTTGCCCATTTCTAAGAGTTCAAAAAGACATGAAGCTCAACAACAAATTTCTACTTTGTTTTTCTAGTAGTAATTATTTTTTTTGTATTACTATGAAACATTAACTTTACTTTTTCCCACACAGTGACAGTAACAAGTTACAATGCCAAATTTTGAACCAGGGATGTTCTGGAAGTTGCATGTTTTAAAAGTTGGCATGTAGTTCTGGGAGTAAAGAGGTGATGTCCCTTACGACAATATGGAGAAACTACTATATCCAATTGTCATTAATTTTGCCACAGTGGGTGATGAAAAATAATAACAGTATTTGAACCACACTATATAGTTTAGAATGTGCATTCATAATATCTCATTTAATTTTTTAATAAGTTTCTGAGACAAGAAATAGGATAGGGATAGTTGATTAACTATAGGAGTAGTTGATTAACCACAGGGGTAGTTGATGATCCAAATTCATACAGCTACTCTAAAATATAGCCAGGTTTTAAAAACAGGAATTCCGACTCTAAAACACAAGTTCTTTTCAATAGCTCCAAAGACTACACACTTTGGAAATGTGAGGTGTACCTTCAGGACCATTGTACAAGTGGTTATCCACTTATCTTTTTATGTCCTTTGCCTCCTGGATAGTTGTTCTGATATGGGAAATTTGAGCATTCTTCACAAAGGTCATTATAAGACTGAATGTCAGCTTAGTATTTCATTTTGAATTCTTACATGGTAAGGTCTTGTTCCCTTTTTAAAAAATGTATTAAATTTATTTGGGTGACATTGGTTAATAAAATTATGCATTTCAATTGTACAACTCTATAATATATTTTCTATATATTGCATTGTATGTTTTCTTGAATTTGGGTGGTGAACACAAGGTCTTATGACTTCAACCCATCAGAAATACTCAAGGAAATGATGTTACAGACATGTTAATAGGGCTGAGCCTTACATACATTTATGGCAGAATTTTTTTTTAAACTGTACTCTCTTGGTACAGTGCCCCCAGCTCTATAGTACAAGATTTCTTTTTATGTGGTTGACTTGTGTAATTATAAAATATCCTTTCAAATTCAAGTAGCATAAAATAAAAAGTAAATGTCCATCCCACACATACATCTAATTTCCCACCTCTCTTCCTACATCATAATACCTGTTCGGTTTGGTGTTGTATTTCATTCCAGATCTTCTTATTTTTATATGTTTCTATAAATATATATAAACATAATACACACGTAGAATTTTTTTATTTAAAAGGTTTTCATTGTAAAAGTTTTTCAGATGCCCTGCCTGGTGTGGCTCAGTGGACTGAATGAACGCCAGCCTGTGAACCAAAGGGTTGCCGGTTCGATTCCTGGCCAGGGAGTGTGCCTGAGTTGCAGGCTGGGTCTCTGGCAGGGGATGCTCAAGAGGCAACTGCACATTGATGTTTCTCTCCCTTTCTTTCTCCCTCCTTTCACCTCTCTAAAAATAAATAAATAAAATCTTTTTTAAAAGTTTTTCATTGTATTTCTGTTTTTAAATTGTTATTCAAATACAGTTGTGTCCATTTTCTCACCCCCACTTTCCCCACCCCACCTACCCCTACCTCTGACCCTCCATCCTTTCTCCCTTTGGCTTTGTCCACAGATCCTTTATACATGTTCCTTGATGACCCTTTCCCTTCTTTTCCCCATTATCCCCCTCCCTCTTCCCCTCTGGTTACTGTAAGTTTGTTCTTTATTTCAAACACAAGATTCAAAATTTGAAGATATAAAACAGTACACAGTAAAAAGTCTCCCTTCTATCCCTGTCCTTCAGCAACCCAGTTTCCCTCCCTGGAATCAAGGAATGTCACAGTGTCATGACTTATTTCTGTATTTTTCCTATTTTATGCATACAAAGCACCACAACAGTGTGCATTTTCACACAAATCACAGTATATAACACACACTGTTTTTCACATTATTTCTTTTCATTTGCTATAAGTTACAGACTGCTCACTTAATATAACTAAGAGGGTCTGGCTGGTGTAGCTCAGTGGATTGAGCGCGGGCTGGGAACCAAGCGGTCCCGGTTCGATTCCCAGTCGGGGCACATGCCTGGTCCCCAGTGAAGGCCATGTGAGAGGCAACCACACATTGCTGTTTCCCTCTCTTTCTCCTTCCCCTCTCTCTAAAAATAAATAAAATAAAATCTTTAAATATATATATATATAACTAAGAGGGAGATTCTTTTTTTAAATAAACATTGTATTTATTTTTAAAGATTCTATTTATTTATTTTTAGAGAAAGGGGAAGGGAGGGATAAAGATAAGAGAAACATCAATGTGTGGTTGTCTCTCACATGCTCCCAACTGGGGACCTGGCCTGCAACCCAGGAGTGTGCCCTGCCTGGGAATTGAACTGGCTACCCTTTGGTTCACAGGCCAGCACTCAATCCACTGAGCCACACCAGCCAGGGCAAGAGTAAGATTCTTTGTTCTCCTTTTAAAAAATTGTATGGAGATTCAAGATGGCAGCAGAGTGGGTACAAGTTACACTCATATCCTCCCAGAACCAAACTGGAATTACAACTAAAATATAGAACAATCAGCCTGAAAAACCAGCTGAAGAGTAGCTAAACAGAAGTCTTATAACCAAGGAGTTACAGAAAAAGCCACATTAAGACAGGTAGGAAGGGCAGGGATGTGAAATGGACTGACCCTGCTACCATGTATGGCAGCTGAAATACCAGAGGAATATGTCAGATGCAAAGATCCTACTCATGGAGCATGGGGTCTCAAGGCCATGCCGGGCTCCACAGCCCAGAGAATGAGAGCCAGGTAGAGGCACCCACATAAAATCCGGCTGTGAAAATCAGATTCTGTCAGCCAGGAAGACACAAGAGTCTTCTAGAGATACAGGTGCCCTCTTAAAGAGCTGGTTCATGAAATCTCATTCATAGATACTTGCCCCTGAGCTCCAGCGAAGGGAGAGCAGAGAAGAGTAGAGTCCTGTTAGAAGAAACTGGGATTTATGGTTCTGGGGGGAGAGATGAAAGGGCATCTCTCTTGGGTGGAGCATCTCCCTCCTTATAGCATCAGTCTGGGGAAATGGCAAAGCTCCATCCACTGGACTCCCTGTCACACCATTCTTCAGAGCTCACACCCTGCTGAAGAGATAGCTGCCTGGGTAGAGGTATAGAGGTCTGAGAGAATCAAGGGGTGTCAGTGACTGGGTTTTATGACTCTGCAGTAAGAGCCACTCTTCTGTTACTCCCAAGACTGACAGGCAATCGCACTCATGGAAAATATGCTAGCCCCACTCTCCCAACTCCTGACAG
The DNA here is from genome assembly GCA_004026765.1 of Micronycteris hirsuta. Lineage (NCBI taxonomy): Eukaryota > Metazoa > Chordata > Mammalia > Chiroptera > Phyllostomidae > Micronycteris > Micronycteris hirsuta. Next base: position 102,108 of record PVJI01004380.1, on the reverse strand, counting down.
CCCTGTCCTGCTGAGATCTGCCTCCTGGCAGACTCTAAAACAGACTGATTTGTGTGGCCCTAGTAAAGGGGCCATTTTTTCCTTGCACGCCTGATGAGTGCAGAGCCCTTCTTTACACAACTAAATCTTGAATTGTTTGGGCTTGATAAACACTGCCGGCCTCACCCTGCTGATTTCCTGAGACCTTGTTGCATCACAATGGTCTGTGGGAAACTGATAGGTGGCAGCTAGACTTTTTATACCCTGAGACATTTGCTGAAAGGCCTCAGACCCAACACTGGCACCAAGATTTAGCCTGCATGTATCTGGTGAACACCACTCGCCCCTATCTCATGATTCACTGAGAACCATCCTCATGCAACTGACATACAGCCAGAGGTCCCTTAGGGTCTGAGCCTAACAGGCAACTAAAAGGTAAAGGTGGGCACAGGCAAATCTCAGTGTACCTAGGACCTTTTTCTTACATGCCCTTGGATTTGGTGATGGTGGAAGCTGACATTGATTTACAGCTTGGTCCTTCCAAAGTACACCCATGGCCAGCCAAGGCAGCCATAAACTGGATCACACTGTAGCTCCAAACAGGTTGCTAGGGGCCAATCACAGGCAGCATCTGATACTGAGCTGCACCAAAGATCTTCCCAAGTTTGGGAGACAAAGCAGATCTCCCTAATACATAGAAACAAATACAAAGAAGTAGACAAAATGGGGAGACAAAGAAACATGTCCCAAATGAAAAGACAGGAGAAATCTTTTCTTTTAAGGAGCTAAATGAAATGGCAAGCAATTTACCACATGAAGAATTTTTTAAATGGTTATAAGGTTGCTCATGGAACTTAGTGAGAACTACAATAGCATAAAAACATAGAAATGAAGTGTATAATATCTGAAATAAAAAATAGACTACAATGGCCCTGGCTGGTGTGACTCAGTGGATTGAGCTTCAGTTTGTGAACCAAAAGGTCGCTAGTTCTTTTCCTAGTCAGGGTACACACCTGGGTTGTAGGCCAGGTCCCTGCTTGGGGGCATGTGAGAGGCAACCAATCAATGTTTCTCTCCCACATCAATGTTTTGCTTCCTCCCTCTTTCCCTCCCTTTCCCTCTGTCTAAAAAGAAATAAAATATTTTTAAAAATAGACTACAGTGAATAAACAGGTTGGATGAAAAAGAGGATCAAATCAGTGACTTGGAAGACAAGGTTACATAAAACACCCAATAAGAGCACCAAAAAGTAAAGGAATTTTTAAAAATGAAGATAGTTTACAAGACCTTTGGGAAAATATGAACTGTAAAAATATCTGCATCATAGGGATACCAGAGGAGAAAAGAGAGAGCAAGGTATTGAGAACCTATTTAAAGAAATATTGAGTAGCCCTGGCAGGTGTAGCTCAGTGGATTGAATGTGGGCTGCAAATCAAAGGGTCGCAAGTTCGATTCCCAGTCAGGGCACATGCCTAGGTTGCAGGCTGGGTCCCCATTGGGGGCCATGTGAGAGGCAGCCATACATTGGTGTTTCTCTCCCATTCTTTCTTGCTCCCTTCTCCTCTCTCTAGAAATAAATAAATTAAATCTTAAAAGAAAAGAAATATAGATAAAAAATTCTGTATTGTGGTAAAGGAAAAAGACACACAAGTCCAGGAAGTGCATATAGACCTAAACAAGTTGAACCCAAAGAGGCCCACACCAAGATATATTATATAGAAATAGCAAAGCTTAAAGAGGAGAGAATCTTAAAAGCCACAAGAGAAAGGCAGTTAGTTACCTACAAGGAGCCCCCATAAAACTGTCAGCTGATTTCCTAACAGAAACATTTAAGGCCAGAAGAGATTGCATTGCCATGAAACATTCAAAGGGATGGAAAGCAAAAACTTACAATTGACGCTACTTTCCTCAGAAAAGATATCATTAAAAATTGAAGGAGAAATAAAGAGCTTCCCAGACAAGAAAAAGTTAAAGGAGTTTGTTACCACCAACCAGTATTACAAAAAATGTTAAAGGATTTAAGAAGAAGAAGAAATTAAAAGAAGAAGAAAAATTCTTTAAGAATTAAGAAGAAGAAAAATTAAAAATCAGAGGAACATAGTTGAATGAATAAAATGGAAATAGATATATATCTATCAATAGTCACTTTAAATGAAAGTAGCTTAAGTGTTCCAATCAAAAGACATAAGGTAGCTGAATGGATAAGAAAATAAGACTCATATATATGCTGTCTTGCAGAAACTCACCTCAGATGAAAGATACACATAGACTGGATGTGTGTAAAGGGATGGAAAAAGACATTTCATGCAAATGGAAAGGATAAAAAGCTAGAGTAGCAGTACTTATATCTGACAAAATAGACTTTAAAACCAAGGATACAGTAAGAGACAAAGAAGAACACTACATAATGATAAAGGGAACAATCCAACAAGAGGATATAACCCTCGTAAACATTTATGTACCCAACATAGGAGCACCTAAATATGTAAAGCAAATCTTGATGGACATAAAGGGAGAGACTGACAGAAATACAGTCATAGTAAGGCATTTAACACCCCACTGACATCAATGGATAGATCTCCCAAGCAGAAAATCAACAAGAAGGAGGTGGCCTTAGATGACACACTAGATCAAATGGATTTAATTGATATCTTCAGAGCATTTCATCCAAAAGCGGCAGAATATACATTTCAAGTGCACATGGAATGTTTTTTAGTATAGACCACATGTTAGAACACAAAACAAGTCTCAATAAATTTAAGAAAACTGAAATACTATCAAACATCTTCTCTGACCACAATGCTATGAAACTAGAAATCAATCACATGAAGAACACTGAAAAACATGCAAAGACATGGAAGCTAAATAACATGTTACTAAACAGTGCATGGGTTAACCATGAGATCAAGGTAGAAATCAAAAGAAGATTGAAAACAAATGAAAATGAAAACACAACAATCCAAAAATGTGTGGGATACAGGGAAAGCCATCCTAAGAGAGAAATTCATAGCATTATAAGCCTATCTCAAGAAACCAAAAAAAAGCTCATAAACAATCTAACTCTACACTTAAAACACTAAAAAACAACAACAAAGCCTGAAGTAATGAAATAGAAGGAAATAATAAAAATCAGACCAGAAATAAATGAAATAGAGTCTAAAAAGCAATAATAAAAATCAATAAATACAAGAGCTGTTTTTTTAAAAAAAGATAAATGAGATTGACAAACCTTTAACAAGACACATAAAGAAAAAAAGAGAGAGGACCCAAATAAATAAAATCAGAAATAATAGAAGTACAACTGACACCAAAGAAATAGGAAGGATTGTAAGAAAATACTGTAAACAACTATATGCCAAAAATTGGGCTATCTGGATGAAATGAATAAATTCCTAGGTGTACAATCTTCTAAAACTAAATTGGGAAGAATCAGATAATCTGAACAGACAGATAACTAGCTTAGCTGAAGCAATAATCAAAAAACTCTCAAAAAAAGCCCTGGATCGGATAACGTTACAGGTGAATTTACCAAACATTCAGGTAAGAACTAACACCTCTCCTTCTCAAACTATTCCAAAAACTTAGAGGAGATAAGACTCGCAAGCTCATTTTTTGACATCAGCATTATCCCAATTCCAAAACCAGACAAAGAAAGAAAATTATAGATCATTATTCCTGATGAACATACATACTAAAACCCTCAACAAAATATTAACAAACCTAATACAGCAATACATTAAGAAGTTCATACACCATGATCAAGTGGGATTTATACTGGGAATGCAAGGTTGGCATAATCCACAAATCAATAAATGTGATATACCACATAAACAAAATGAAGGATAAAAACCTCATGGTCATATCAATAGATGTGGAAAAAGTATTTGATGAAATCTAGCACCTATTTATGATATAAACTCTAAGCAAAGTGAGAATAGAGGGATTGCACCTCAACTTAATAAAGGCCACATATGACAAAACCACAGCCAACATCATACTCAATGGGCAAAAAATTAGCAGCATTCCCCTTTAAGATTGGGAACAAGACAGGGATGCCTACTTTCACCTCTCTTACTCAACATAGTACTGAAAAGATTTTGCAGAGGGTTTTGAACAGTGGAAGAAACACTAGGAGAACTGTGTGAGGTCCCCAGGTGCCTACTTTGAAGGGGACTGAGGCGTCCTTGTCCTATGTACAATGTTTCTTATATCTTGTTATCTTCTTCAATAAATGTCTCTATTTTAACATTAAATGGCTGGACACTATCTGGACAGACCTTGTACGTCATCGCATTTCATGCTCCAAACAACCATGAAAGGTAGGTATTGTTATCCCCATTTTACAGACAAAGAAAGTGAAACTTAGTGAAGTTAAGTTCCCCATGGTCATATATATACTAAGTGACAAAATCAAGATTTGATCACAGGTATATCTGACACCCAAGTCTGTGCTTATTTGCTACTGATACAATGTTCTTAACAGTACATTACAGATTTAAATTTATGAGGTACTATATTAGTTTCTTAGGACTGTCATAACAAATTACTATAATCCGAGTGGCTATGAAAAAACTGAAGTTTATTCTCTTACAGTGCTGGAGAGTAGAAGTTGGAAATTAAGGTGTAGGCAAGGTCATACTCTCTTGGAAGGCTCCAGGGGAGGATCCTTCCTTGCCTCTTCTTAGCTTCTGGTGGTTCCTGAAAATTCTTCTTGTTCTTTGGTTTGTGGCAGCATAACTCTAAACTCTGCCTCTGTTTTCACATGGCCATCTTCTCTCTGTATCTCTCTATGTATCTACCATTTCCTTTTCTGATAAGGATGTCAGTAATAGGGCCCACAAAATCCAGTATGATTTCAACTTAACTTGATTACATCTACAAAGACCTTATTTCCAAATTAACTCACATTCACAGGTTTCAGGTGGACATTAATTTTGGAGAGACATTCTTCAACCCAGTAGAGGAACCATCGAGCAGACAAAAATGGGGGGGGGGAACTTTTACAGTATGTTTTAAGTATGGTTTTCTTAAGCTGTGGAGACAATAAAAGGTTATGTGTTTGAGGCTTTCATTTCTTTGTCCCTTATATTTTCTTTGCATATGCCAAACAATGTTCCTGATGGCAGTCACATGCTATACTGCATCTTTAATAGTGCAGTGTAATTTGAAACAAGTCACAAGAGAGGCACAGGGTTAGCAGAGACCTCAGATAGTCATTAGGCCTACTAGTGTGCTTCTAGGCAAGGCTCACTGATTCATGCCAGGTAGTTGCGTGTCTGATACTTTCTGAAAAGGAGGTTCCACAGCATCTCCTAGTAAGCTGCCTTAGTGTTCAGTTCTTTACAGATCTAACTTTCAACCTCGTGGTTATAATAGAATCTAATTGTAGTTTATGAATTCCTCTGTCTTTGAGAATCCTGACACATAAAAAATGTTACAAGTGAGATTGTTATTACTTAACATTTACAACGCAGTTTATTTTACTGCTGTATACATTTATTCTCTCTAGTTTAAAAGAAATCGGCAAGATGTTATTAAATTAGCATCATTTTATGGAATTTGAGGTCCACAGAAGTTGAGTTACTTACCAAAGATAATAGAGTCAGTAAATGGTAGAGCAGGAACCCCAACCCAGATATTCTGTCTCTAAATCCTGCATTTTGTCCCATTTTGCCCCAATGTAGAAGAAGCTAAATTTAATCTTATTTTTTATTTTACTGTATTGATAAATTCAAGAGCTATTGGGTGAAAAGTGTTTTGGGATCACAGAATTCTAGAGTCAAAAGGTACCTTAAAAATCATACACTGTGGCAACATAATCTCCTAAAGAGTTCAAATTCTGTAACCACACTGATGCTACCAGGAAGGCTTTGAACTCAGTGGGGTTTACAAATGACAATCTATACTGGTGTGATTGAGTTACTCATAAGATACAAAACATGGAGATATAGTACTTTGAACACTAGAAAAAAGAATAATTGAGCATCAGGTTTTCGAGGATGAAGCTCAAGTAAACAAATAAGGGAGCTGTAGATTGAAAAGTAAAAGAGAAGTGCAGGTTTGCTTAAGAGCATGGAATTTGAAGTGAGAGAGTTCTGGGTTTAAATGCTACTATTTATTAGTTAGATGACCTGGGATGTTATTTAAATTCTCTAAACTTCAGTTTCCTTCTCAATAAAATGGACATAAGTGTGTCTACATCATTGTGTTAATATAAATATTGAAAGAATATATATATATATATATAAAACTTAGCAGGATACCTGGCACAATAAATTATAGTTTTCAATAATAATAACAATATTATCATCATTATTCCTATTATGGTAGAACAACATCTAACCCCCACCTAAGTTATTTTAAAAGTTTATTGCAGAAAATATTTATTTTATATATGATTTCTGCTTAAGAACCATACATGAAAATAAGAGGCAACTCAAGACTTACTCTAAGGTGACTTCCGGTCAAGATGGAGGTGTAGGTGGACACACTGCACTGCCGCTCACAACCAGAGAGGATAAACAACAAGTTCAATAGCAAAACAAACAACCAGAATAGACAGAGAATTGAACTGAGTGGAGGTCCGACACCCAAGAACTTGGAGAGGATGTTCATCCAGACCAGTAAGTGGGGCGGAGCTAGAGGGCAGTTTGCCTGGAGATACTCACTGCAGGGGCGCCTGGCCAAAATGCGGCCCGAGCAACCAGTGAAGCCTGCAGCTGGCGCACCCGGAGAGGCCAGTGGGAAACAACGGGCAGAGACTGGTGGAAAAGGCAGTCCTTCTTTCGCACGCAGATAGACCGGGAGAAGGAGCTTGGGAGCAGAGCAGACTGCGCGACCCACCATCACAACCGACCATCGCGGGGGAAAAAAAGCCCCAGAACACCTGTTGAAAGCACCAGAGGAGGTTGAGGCACCGGAGCGGCTCCCAGCCTCACAGGAGAGCTTATTGGGGAGAGGGTAATGGGGAGCCAGTGGTAAATGGAGCAACCGCCATTGCTACCTCCCAGGCCCCAACCCCAAAGGAAGCGTCACAACACAAGGACATAGGTTACCCTGCACCTGCGAACACCTAAGGCTCTGCCCCTTAAAATAACAGGCATGCCGAGAAAAAAAAGTGCCCCAAATGGAAGAACAGAAAAGAGTTCCAGAAAAATTACAACCAAGGGACGAGGACATAGCCAACTTATCAGATGCACAGTTCAAAACACTGGTAATCAGGATGCTCACAAAATTGGAAGAAAGGTGGACGCAAATAAATGAACAAATGAAGGGTACGCTAAAGAAAATGAGGGAAGATATGCAGGGAACCAATAGGGAAGAGAAGGAAACTGGGACTCAAACCAACGGTGTGGACCAGAAGGAAGAAACAAGAATTTAAAAAAATGAGGAGAGGCTTAGGAACCTCCGAGACATCTGTAAACGACCCAACATCCGGATCATAGGGCTGCCAGAAGGAGAAGAGGAACACCAAGAAATTGAACTTATATTTGAACAGATAATGAAGGAGAATTTCCCCAATCTGGCAAAGGAAATAGATTTCCAGGAAGTCCGGGAAGCTCAGAGAGTCCCAAAGAAGCAGGACCCAAAGACGAACACACCAAGGCACATCATAATGATATTACCCAAGATTAAAAATAAGGAGAGAATCTTAGAAGCAGCAAGAGAAAAGGAGAAAGTTACCTACAAAGGAATTCCCATAAGACTGTCAATGGATTTCTCAAAGGAGACCTTCCAAGCAAGAAGGGGCTGGAGAGAAGTATTCCAAGTCATGAAAGGCAAGGACCTACATCCAAGATGACTCTATCCAGCAAAACTTTCATTTAGAATGGAAGGGCAGATAAAGTGCTTCCCAGATAAGGTCAAGTTCAAGGAGTTCATCATCACCCAGCCTTTATTATATGAAATGTTAAAGGGAGTTATATAAGGTATGGAGAGATATCAACAGGGGAGTGGGAGGGGGAGGGAGGAGGAAAAAGTACAGAGAAAAAGTAGCATAAACGGTAGACAGAAAACAGACAGGGGGAGGTTAAGAATAGTATAGGAAATATAGAAGCCAAAGAACTTATGTGTATGATCCATGGACAAAAACTAAAGGGTGGGGAATGGGGGGGATGAGGGGTGGAGGGGAATAAAGGGGGGGAAATGGAACAATTGTAATAGCATAATCAATAAAACATATTTTTTTAAAAAAGACTTACTCTAAGATGCTTTACTTACCACTGTTTTGCTTTACATGCATTAAGTCATTAAATTTTCACAACTTTATGAACTAGGTAGTGTTAATAGTTTATTTTACACTTGAATAAAATGAGCAAAAGGAGGGTACAATAATTTACTAAGAAGTATTGAAGGCAGGATTTGAATTTAGACAGTTCAGCTCCAGAACTCATGCTTTTAACTACTATGACCTACTCTCTTCCCACAATTCTGTAGCCTCTATAGCCAACACCTCTGTTGAAGGAGTAATAGCAAACTGGAGCTCTAAATAGTACAATATGAATGCTTTGTAGTTAATGAATTACAATAACACCCATGAAGTGAAAATTAAAAATGGCTATATAAAGTAGCTACATAAATACTTATGATTATACATGAAAAAATAATGTAAAGCTAAAGGTTTGTTAATGCTCGTGTTTAGCTTACATATTTAAAAAAATATTTTATTTATTTTTAGAGAGAGGGTAACAGAGGGAGAGAAACATCAATGCGTGGCTGCCTCCCACTTGGCCCCCACTGGGGACCTAGCCCACAACCCAGGCATGTGCCCTGACTGGGAATCGAACCTGCGACCCTCTGGTTCGCAACCCACACCCAATCCACTGAGCTACACCAGCCAGGGAAGCTTACACATTTTTTTAAAGGAATTTTTTTCTTTTTCTTGTTTTTATTTATTTTTTTAAAGAGAGGGGGAGAAACATCAATGTGTGGTTGCCTCTCATGCACCCCTCACGCACCCCTCACTGGGGACCTGATCTGCAACCCAGGCATGTGCCCTGACAAGGAATTGAACTGGCGACCCTTTGGTTCACAGGCCTGCGCTCAATCCACTGAGCCACACCAGCCAGGGCAGCTTACACATTTTTTAATGGAAAATACCTCAATCTCATTAGAATGGTAGTATAAATTGTAGATAAGGTCAAGATGGGAATAAGAAATGGACAGGAGTACAATAAATATATAGGAACTGTGACAGTAAAAGACTTAGGAGCTCTCTGTGAAACCCTTACTCCATGTCTTGAAGTGGGGGTGAACTGGGTAAAAAGGCAAGGTACCTAGGAAAACAAAGTACTATGGCCAATAGAGTGGTTATCTGTGCTCTTCTCTGTCATAAATCTTGGTAACTTTCAATTCTCGTACTATAGCCAAAGGGGCCACAGAAAATATGTTCTGTTCTACCTTCGGGTAAGTTTCCCGAAAACCATCATCCTTATTTCCACTCACCTCAGTATATTCCTGGAAAAGTTGCTTAAATTATAAGCTTTTATATAATTAATTCACTTTCAGATGAAAAGGAGACACAGTGCTGTCAGTACAATCCGTAACACCCTCTTACCTTTTTCTGCTGAGCTCAAAACAGTGACTGTGAAAAGAGAGAAAAAGGACAAAATTAGTGATATTTAAAAAATATTATTTTTCTAATTCATTTTTCCATAGCATTATTTTTAAGCAAGTTTGTCAATGGTACTTTAGGAAATCATTGGCCTGCTGAGATAAGGGAAGGTAAGGATTAAATTTCATTCTTTGTTATCTTCCTTATCTTAAACCTTGAGTAATTAAGAATTTGTACTCATTAGACAAATACAGGTATTGCCTGATTTAAAATAAAATAGCAGCCCTGGCTGGTGTAGCTCAGTGGATTGAGTGCGGGCTGGGAACCAAAGGGTCCCGGTTCGATTCCCAGTCAGGGCACATGCCTGGGTTGCGGGCCGGGTCCCCGTGAGGGCCATGTGAGAGGCAACCATACATTGCTCTTTCTCCCTCTCTGTCTCCCTCCCTTCCTCTCTCTCTAAAAAAAAATAAATAAAAATAAAATCTTAAAAAAAAATAAATAAAATAAAATAAAATAAAATAGCAATGGAAACACTTAAAACTTAAGAAATTAAAAGCTGATAAATTAGGAGATGATTTTTCATTTCTCCAAACTATTCACTATAGGGCATCTTTAAATACCAAGCATCTTTTGTATATTTAGAGGTAACACAGTATAGAGGTTGCATGCTAGCTCTGACGTCAAACTGTCTCAGTGAGAAGCCCAGTCACACTATTTTGTGACCTTATGCAATCCTTAACTTCCCTGACAGTACCTACTTCACAAGGTTACTTGACATTTAAAATGAGTTAATGCATGGAAATGCTGTTTAGCATTGTACCTGGCATAAGGCAAGTATTTAATGAATATTAATTGTTATTATATTTGAACTAAGGTTTCATAGAATATAAGAAATGAGAAAGAATTTAGGATTATCTCATTTATCTGTGTCATTTTAAAGATGGGAAAGATGAATTAGAGTAGTATCAACTAATTTGCTCAAGGTCATATGGCAAGTTAGTGGTAGAGGTGGGGTTAGATTCCAGCCTCATTGGCTTTTTCCATGTGTTGTCTACCTTTCACAATCATTTCTTCCTGGCATACTGTGATATATACAAAACTTTCATTCAGAATGTCATTTGTGCAGAGTGAGGCCTACCTGTCTTTACTCACCAACAAACATCTGTCTGCACTTCTACTAGATGCTAAGGTAAGGTGAAATTATAAGGCATGGCTATCAATCATGAAATGTTATTAAATTAAGATAGTTTGGGTACACAATGATAAATACTTAAAGGCCAGAAAAATGGGGTTAAAAATAAACAGGGAATTTAACTGTATTATAGAAGCTATTTCCTCAGATACTTCATCAGTCATACCTCCTGTTTCTCTTCATTTGAAGGCCTATTTTTGTTGAGTCTTTAAACAGTCTTCTTTTAATGATCATTTGAATGGACTTTGTCATACTTGTTCCATTTTTTTGGTCTGTGCTAAAAATCTGACAACATAGTGTCCTTTATTCTAATATATCTACCTGGAGATTGACAACAATTACTTTTTTGTTTCCAGTTAATGAATTTTGCTTAAAAATGACTAAAGGAAGCACATATACAACTTAGACAATAAAAATAGAAGTGGAAACAAGAAACCTTGATGGGTTAACCTAGAAACTCACGATTTTTACACATACATGTTACATGACTACATCAATTCCACGAGACCCTGAATTGGGTTAATAACATCTCTTTCAAAAGGAGTGAGAGAGAGAGAAGAGTAGCTTGGAGGTCATCTAATAAAGAGTAGCTGACAGTCTTCTGGTTGGTGAACAGGTGGAGGTTCACAGGGAGAGTGGTGCACCTGCAGAGGGTATGGAAATTCTATGCCCCTTCCTACTACCTTGCCCTCTGCATCTCTTTGTTTGCCTATTCCTGAGTTAAACCCTTTTATAATAAATAAGTTATTTTATAATAAACCCTTTTATAATAAATCTTGTTTAGCATAACACCTTTTGAAATCTTTTAAATCATTCAAATTTTAAATCTTTTAAAATTTATTAAAAGGCATATATAAGCCTTTTAATAAATAATGGCTGAATTGATAAATGAATCAATACTAAAGACACCAAAAAAAGCTCCAGTATCCTCTTTGGTACAACATTATAATTAGAAACTACATTTCAAATCAAGGTTTCAACATTAAATAGTCAATAAGATCAATGTCAGATTGTTAAAGCAGAGACAGAGCAGCCGCACATTCTTGTTTTTATTTAAGAAGTCTACTGAATCAACAGCAATCAAGACTCAACTACAGCCCTGGCTGGTGTAGTTCAGTGGATTGAGCGTGGGCTGGGAACCAAAGAGTCCTGGTTCAATTCCCAGTCGGGGCACATGCCTGGGTTGTGGGCCAGGTCCCCAGTGAGGACCATGTGAGAGGCAACCATACATTGCTGTTTCTTTCCCTCTCTTTCCCCCTCCCTTCCCCTCTCTCTAAAAATAAATAAATAAAAATCTTAAAAAAAAAAAAAGACTCAACTACAACAGGAAGGTTCACATAAAAGATACTCCTAGATCACCTGGATCAGAAAATAAGGGAGATTACACCAATGAGCCCCTACTACATAAGACCACTGTGCAAAGACTGAGAGATGTAGCAGATCTACCTAATACATAAAAATAAAAAACAGGGAAGCAGCAAGGTGGGAAGACAAAGACTCATGTCCCAAATGAAAGAACACAAGAAATTTTTAGAAAAATAACTAAAAGAAATGGAGGCTAGCAATCAACCAGATACAGAGTTCAAAACAATAGTTCTAAGGATGCTCAAAGAACTTAGTGAGAACTTCAACAGCATAAAAATGACATAGAAACCATAAAAAAGGACAAGTCAGAAATGAAGAATACATTTGAAATCTGAAATAAAGAAGACATTTGAAGGAATAAAGAACAGATTAAATGAATCAGGTGATCAAATCAGTGATTTGGAAGACAAGGTAGCAGAAAACACCCAACAGCAGAGCAAAAAGAAAAAAACAATTTTATTTTTTCAAATATTTTATTTATTTATTTTTAGAGAGGGGGGAAGGGAAGGAGAAAGAGAAGGAGAAAAACATCAATGTGTGGTTGCCTCTCGCACACCCCCAACTAGGGACCTGGCTGGCAACCCAGACATGTGCCCTGACTGGGAATCGAACTGGCAAACCTTTGGTTCTCAGGCCTGTGCTCTGTCTACTGAGCTACACGAGCCAGTGCAGATATACCCAGGTGGGCATAAGGGGACTAAATGGTAGGGGAAAAAATACAATAAAGATTAAATCAAAAGAAAAGAAAACTTCCCTAACATGGTGAACAGAAAAGACACACAATTCCAGGGACCACAGAGAGTCCCAAAGAAGATGAACCCAAAGAAGCCCACATCAAGACACATAATAATTACAATGACAGCCTGGCTGGTGTAGCTCAGTGGATTGAGTGTGGGCTGGGAACCAAGCGGTCCCAGTTCAATTCCCAGTCAGGGCACATGCCTGGGTTACAGGCCGGGTCCCCAGTGGGGGCCATGTGAGAGGCAACCACATATTGCTGTTTCTCTCCCTCTCTTTCTCCTTCCCCTCTCTCTAAAAATAAATAAATAAAATGTTTTAAAAAATTTACAATGACAAAGGTAAAGACAAAGATAGAATCTTAAAAGCACTTAGTTACCTGCAGGAGACCCACATAAGTCTGTCACCTGATTTCTCAGCAGAAAATATTGGCCAAAATTTAATACAACTAAGACTACTCTACCCAGGAGGGCTATCATTTAAAATTGAAGGAGAAATACCATCCCAGACAATAAAAAGCTAAAAGAGTTAATCACCAATAAACCAGTATTGCCAAAAAATGTTAAAGGGACTTCTATGAGAAAAAGAAAGAAATTTTGGTTGTAAACATGCAATGCAATATACAGATAATGTATTATAGAATTATACATCTGACACATAATTTTATTAACCAAATGCCACCACAATAAATTCAATAAAAAGTAACATAATAATAAAAATTAAAATGTTAATATAAAAAAGAAGAAAATAGAAACACAATTATAAACCATGAAATGGCAATAAATACATGCATATTGGGAGTATTTGAGATCTTGCTCCCTGGCATATGTCCCCAGTTTGGCTCAAATAAACTCTTATAAAAGATTTTTGAGACTTCCAGTCAATATGAGATATAAGTAAACACGGCTTGCCTCCTTGCACAACCACACCAAAATTTCAACTAAAATATATAACAGCCATCACTCAGAACCATCAGATTTCAAATTGAATGGAAGTCTGACAACTATGAAATTAAAGAAATAACATCCATCCAGACTGGTAAAAGGGCAGAGATGCAGAGATGCAGAGATGCAGCCCACAAAGCCACAGAATCAGCAGGCAGGTACCATATCTGAGGCACTATCAAACTGGCTAAGGAATGCCCCCTACACAGAGCTAATCTGCAAAGGCTGGGAGAGTATTTTTCTTCTTTTCTATTTCTTGTATGTCTCCAGACATTTATGAAATCTTTATGAAATGACTGACCAGGGTGTCTGCCCCATCCTGGTGATTCCCTGAGATTCTGCCTCACCCAACTTATGGGTCCACCCAAACTATTAACTATGACTTTTGCATATGAATGGCTGGTCTTGGCTCATGCTTCACAACTTCCTAAATCCTCTCAAACAAGCAACAGCCAGCCTCAGTGAGCTCCCAGCCCCCATACCTCTTAAGTGGCTCCAGGCCTGGCACTAGCAGCAGCCAGCATAGATTCACAGCTTGGCTTCCCCTGGGAATCCCCAAGCCCAATACAAATAGCAGCCATCTCAGATTGCTATATAGATCATGCAGGTGGCCAAAGGTAGAACACAAGTGGGGGCTGACTTTGGCCTGCACCACCTGGGAAACCCCAGAGCCTGCGCACCCAGTGGACAGCTACAGACTATGTCACAGCACCACCACCCTGACCCTGATCCTCCATGGAGAGTGGAGGTTGGTGGTCAGTGGTCATAGCCTGTCCTTGCACCTGAATGGCCTGGGTAAATCCCTCCCATTGACCTGCCAATAGCAACCAAGACTCAACTATAACAGGAGGGTGTACTCAGCCCACATGAAGGGCATACCTTGAGTACCCAGCTTGGGTGATAGGGGAGGCTGTGCCACTAGATCCCACAAGACACCTACAACATTAGGCCATGTTACCAAGACAGGGAGTCATAGCAGCTCTACCTAACATACAGAAACAAACACAGGGAGGTTGCTAAAATGAGGACAGAATGAAACACAGCCTGAATGAAAGAATAGACCAAAACTCCATAAAAAGAACTAAACAAAATGGAGATAAGCAACCTATCAGATGCAGAGCTAAAAGCACTGGTTATAAGGATGCTCAAGGAACTTAGTGAGGACCTCGACAGCATAAAAAGACCCAGTCAGAAATGAAGGATACGCTAATTGCAATAAAGAACAATTTACAGGGAAACAACAGTAGATTGGAATAAGCCAAGAATCAAATCAATGACTTAAAACATAAGAAAGCAAAATAACAAACAAACCCCCCAAAAAACAAAAATCCCCACAATCAATCAGAGCAACAGGAAGAAAAAGGAATCCAGAAAAATGAGGATAGTGTAAGCAGCTTCTGGGACAACTTCAAATGTAACAACTTTCACATCATAGTGGTGCCAGAAGAAGAAAAAGAGCAAGAAATAGGAAATCTATTTGAAAAAATAGTGAAAGAAAACTTTCCTAATTTGGTGAAGGAAATAGACATGCAAGTCTAGGAAGCACACAGAGTCCCAAACAAGATGAGGCAAAGAAGCCCACTCCAAGCAGCATCTCAATTAATTAAACTGCCAAAGATTAAAGATGAAGAGAGAATCTGAAAAGTAGTAAGGAAAGGGATACAGTTACCTACAGGGGAGTTTCCATCAGACTGTTAGCTGATTTCTCAAAAGAAACTTTGCAGGCTAGAAGGGACTGACAGGAAGTATTAAGTCATGAAAAGCAGGGATCTACAGCCAAGATTATTCTATCCAGAAAAGCTGTCATTTAGAATGGAAGGGCAGATAAAGTGCTTCCCAGACAAGGAAAAACTAAAGGAGTTCATCATCACCAACCATTTTTATATTAAATGTTAAAGGGACTTATTTAAGAAAAATAAGATCAAAACTATAAACATTAAAATGTCAATAAATTCACAACTATCAACAATTAATCAGACAGGGGACTTAACTTTTATGTCCTTTAACTCATGAAATCTATAAGGAGTCAATAAGTTTAAGGGAAAATATTTTCTTGCAAACTTATCTGTTGGAAGTTACAGAATTCTTTTAAAAAATAAGACCTTTATTCTAAAGCATTGTGGCACTTATCTTGGTAGTTCGGCCTTTCCTTTACTTTTCTAATATTGCCTTTTTTTGTTATTAAAGTAAGGGACTAAGAATACTTCAGTTATATTTAAAAGGAAAATGTTATAGTCATACTAAACCTTTACAAAATGAATCTTTAAGCATGAGTCTCTTGGTCATTCTGTTTTTTAATCTCAAAATGGATACTGTTAGTCATCAAAAAATAGCAGAGCAGAGACTTACAGGTTTTCTGTCCTTTCCCCAAAGGATAGAGTGGCAAAAAGTGTTAGAATCAACTTTTGCAGAACTGTGGAATCTAGTAAAAAAATGTCCAATAATTAGGAGGGAAGAATTGGTGAAAAAGGAGCTGTCGCTTTTTCATAAGAGAATACTGCAATATGGTAAATTGACTGTCTACCATCCTCCACACCCAAGATCTACAGAGTCTGTGAGAATGGCTTCATACAGGTTACCAATGCTTAGAGAGAGAATATACAATACAATTCTCAAATTGTGGTTGTGAGTCCTGCCTCCCTGGTCTCTCCCTGAAAAAACAACACAAAGGCTTTCCTGTTTTGTCTGTCAGAGCATTCCCAGGCTTGAGGCGCCTTCTTGGGTGGCTTTTGCTGAAAGCATTTGTAAGCACGGGTATTGCCTGCAGCAGCCCCCATGGAGCACAGGACAACACTTGAGACAGGCAATTGACAGAATAAAAAGCCTGGGAAGGAAGACATTGAAAAGGAGATTGGTAGGGAAGTGTTTAAAAGCTACCGTGTGTACCATGGTATTGGGAAGGAAACATACACTGGGAGGGTGGGATACATTTTCCGAAAAGGCTGAGAACACCCTAACCTTTTTTACCTCTAACTAACCTTCAGCCACTGGAAAACAGGGGGTAAATGCTAAGGCAGTCTTAAATGGCCTGGAAGAAGTTGAAGGAGTGCCCCCTACACAGAGCTAATCTGCAAAGGCTGGGATAATATTTTTCTTCTTTTCTATTTCTTATATGTCTCCAGATATTTATGAAATCTTTATGAAATGACTGACCAAAAGCTTAAGGAACAGAGACTTTAGAGAGCACATGTACCAGAGAATCGTTTTGAATACAGAAAAATCACTGAACAAGCAAACAACAACTCACAACAGGCAGCCAAAACAACCCCCCAGCAGGGAGAATCTGATTTCTATTTACACAGATAAATATACAAGCTAGCAGTATTGTATATTTGGTTTTCCACTCTTTTTTACTGTATGATTTAAAAAACAAATACTAAAATCGTAATGATAAATCTATATTAATAGGCACACAATGTATAAAGATGCAATTCATGACAATAACAATATAAAGTGGGGAATGGAACTATAACGAAGCAGAGTTTTGTATACCATTAAACTAAGCTGGTATTAATTCAAATTTCATTATTATAAAGTTAACATGTTAATTGTAATACACAGGATAAGCACTCTGAAAAAACTAAAAATACATAAAATGAAAGGAAAGCAAAATGGGTACATTAAAAATAAATTAATCAAATAATAATTCAGCACAAACAATGAGCTATCACTACACACATATTAGGATGGCAAAACTCCAAAATACTTAAAACACCAAGTGCTGATAAGTATGTGGAGTAACAGGAACTCTTCTTTATTGCAGGTAAGAATGCAAAATAGTACGGCCACTTTGGAAAACAGTTTTTCAAAGATAACCATGTAAATAGTAACCAAAAGAGAGCCAGGGTAGCTATGATTGTGGGAATTCTTTCCACACACGTGAAAACACGCAGTTCCGGAATTTACGTGTTTTGAGCCCAGCTCCGCGTGAGGAAAAAATTATTCCCGTGTGGACAAGCGTGGATCATGTCAGTGAAAAAGGAATTCTCTAATGGGAATTTGGCAAAAATGTTTCTTAAAAAATTCTCTGACTTGCTGAGTCTCTCCCTCCCAGAGTCAAGAAGCTTAAGTTAATAGATCACTGCCTCAATGTTTTATGGTCCTAATAGTTGACAGCCCTAGTTAGCTTACCCTCAATTTACTTGTCTCCTGTTTAATGTACTACCCCGGTCCTGTCTGCCACCAGACCTGAATTTACAACCTAATACTCTGTACCCTAAATGATTACCTTACTGAGTAAACCTACCCCTTATCTATTCCCTTCCCATATATCCTCATGACCCAACTGAAAATTCCTGTTCTGCATAAGCACATGAATAATCAATCCAATGTAAATGTGTCCTAAAGCTTCTAATAAAAAGCTAGGCTGAGCTACACCCGAGGCCTTTTCCAAGATGGAGGGAAAGACCTGTGGCTGCCGGACTCTATTCTCCAAGCATGTCTCTGGGTGAGTTTGATTCACAAAATCGGTGCGGTCCCCCCCACGGATTTTGCGGGACAAAATCCACGACATATGATAAGACATGATAGACTTTAAGTTAAAACTGATAAAGGAGATATGGAGGATATTATATATTGATAAAGGGGTCAATCCATCAAGGTAACATAACAATTATAAACAAATACACACCTAACAACAAAGTTCTAAAATGTAGGAAGCAGCCCTGCTGGTGTAGCTAAGTGGATTGAGCGTGGGCTGGGAACCAGAGGATCCCAGTTCGATTCCCAGTTGGAGCACATGCCTGGGTTGCAGGCCAGTCCCCAATGAGGGCCATGTGAGAGGCAACCATACATTGCTCCTTCTCCCTCCCTTCTCCTCTCTCTGAAAATAAATAAATAAAATCTTAAAAAAAACAATTCATTAAAAAAAATAAAATGTAGGAAGCAAACTGATAGAATTAAAGGAGTTGTAAACAGTATTAAAATATTAGCTGGAAGACCCTGGCTGGTGTGGCTCAATGGATTGAGCGCTGGCCTGTGAACCAAAGGGTCACCAGTTCAATTCCCAGTCAGGGCACACACCTGGGCTGTGGGTCAGGTCCCCAGTGGGGGGCGCATGAGAGGCAACCACATGTTGATGTTTCTCTCCCTCTCTTTTTTTATGTCTGTAAATGCCTGGATTTTTAAAGAACATTGATGTCTGTAAATGCCTGAATTATTAAAGAACAAAAAGCACCAATAAATAATGTTACTTTATACCTTAGGAAGGAAAACAAAAGAGCAAACTAAACTCAAAGTTAGCAGAAAGAATGATATAACAAAGAAGAGAGTGGAGGAAAAATAAGAGAAAATAAAAACGATAGAATTAATAAAACTGAAACTTGGGACCTTGAAAAGGTCAACTAGATTGAACAAAAAATGACAAAGAATAAAATTACTAATATAAAAAATGTAAGTGAGGTCATTAATAGAAAACTTTCATAAATAGAAAGCATTAAATAGGAGCAATCATATGCCAACAAATTAGATAATCTAGATGAAATGGACAAATTCATAGAAAAACAGAAAACACCATTACTAACTCAAGAAGAAGAAAAAGAATGAGCAGACTTCTAAGTAAAAAGATTGAGCCCTGGCTAGTATGGCTCAGTGGATTGAGCACAGGCCTGCAAACCAAGGGTCACTGGTTCGATTCCCAGTCAGGGCACATGCCTGGGTCGAGAGCTGGGTCCCAGTGGGGGGCGTGAGAGAGGCAACCACATATTGATGTTTCTCTCCATCTCTTTCTCCCTCCCTTCCCTTCTCTCTAAAAACAAATAAATAAATCTTTAAGAAAAGACTGAATCAGTAATCAAAACCCTCTCAACAAAGCAAAGTCAAGACCAGATGGTTTCACTAGTGAATTGTACCAAACATTTAAAGAACGAACACTAACCCTTTTCAAACTCTTACAAAAATTTGAAGATGAAAGAACACTTTCTAACTCATTATATGAAACTAGCATTATCCTGATACTCAAGCTAAATAAAGAAGTAAAAAAAACTACATACAAATATCTCTTATGAATATAGGTGCAAAACTGCTCAATTACTGGCAAGTCAAATTCAGCAGCATGTTAAAGGATTATACATCGTGATCAAGTGAGATGAGTCCAAGAAATCTAAGGGTAGTTCAACATATGAAAATCAATCATGTAAGGCACTACATTAATAGAATAAAGAAAACCCTGCATGATAATCTCAATTGATGCTAGAAAAGCATTTGACAATATTATACACACACTTTCATGAAAAATTCTGAAAAAACTAAATATAGAAGAGAAGTTCCACAACTTGATAAGGGCATTTATGGAAAATCCATAGCTACTCAGTGAAAACTTTCTCCCCTGGATAAGAAATAAGGTTGGAATGCCTGTTTTCACTACTTCTATTCAACTGGATGTTCTAATGAGTGCAATTAGACAAAGGGAAAAAAAAGCATCCATATTGGAGAGAAGGAAAATTATCTTTATTTTCAGATGATATGATCTTATGTATAAATAATTCTAAAGAATCCACCAAAAAACCTATCAGACCTAATGAACAAATTCATCAAAGTTGCAAAACACAGGATCAGCACTCCATATCAGTTTTATTTTTAAGTACAAGCAGTGAAAAATCAGAGTAAGAAATTAAGAAAACTATTCCATTTATAATAGCATCAAAAAGAATAAAATATTAGGAATAAATTGAACAAAAGAGACTCAAGACTTACACACTTAAAATTCCAAAATACTGCCCTGGCTGGGTGGCCCAGGTCATTGGAGCATTGTCCCATACAACAAAGGGTTGTGGGTTCAATCCCCGGGCAGGACGCATACCCGGGTTGTCAGTTGGATCCCCAGTCAGGGTGCATATGGGAGATGGCTGATCAATGTTTCTCTCTCACATTAATTTCTCTCTCTCTCCCCCTCTCTTTCTCTTTCTGTAAAATCAATAAACATATCCTTGGGTAATGATTTAAAAATATAAAATAACTAATGAACAAAATAAACTAATGAGAAAAATAGAACCAGAGACACAGAAACACGGGACAGACTGATAGATGTAGGGGGTGGGGGTAATAGTGGAAGGAAAGAGAAAGGACTAGTCAAAGAACATGTATGAATGACTCATAGACATGGACAATCCATGGGAATGGATTGACTGTGGTCAAGAAGGGTGGGATGGGTAGAGGGGGCAAAAGGGAAAAAACTAGGATAACTGTAATAGAATAAACAATAAATAAATAAGGACAAAGGAAAAAATATATATAAAATAAAATAAAATTCCAAAATACTGCTGAAAGTAATTAAACACCTAAATAAGTGAAAAGATACCCCATGTTAAAAGGGTTGGAAAACTTGATATTGTTAAGATGACAATTCTCTCCAAAACAATATACAAATTCAGTACAATCAAAATTTCACCAACCATTTTGCAGAAGTGGAACGCTCATCCTAAAATCCATGTGGAACTGCAGGAGACCCTAACCAAAACAGTCTCTTTCTTTTGTGGACATGCCATTTCAAAACAGTCTTAACAAAGAAAAATAAAGTTGTAAAAATCACACTTCTTAATTTCAAATTTTATTACAAAGGTAGAGTACTCAACACTGTGATACTTGCTGAAAGATAGACTAATGGATCAATGGGACAGATTTAAGAGATCAGAAATAAATCCATATACCTATGGTCAATTGATCTTTGACAATCATGTCAGAACTATTTAATGGAGAAAGAATAGCCTCTTCTACAAATGATACTGTAACAACTGGATAGTCACATCCAAGAGAATGAAGCCAGACTCATACCTCATGCCACATATAAAAATCAACTCAATAGATCAAAGACTCAAATGTAAGACTAACACTATACAACTCTTAGGAAAAATCACAGGGATAAACTCTCTATGACCTTGTATTTGGCAATGGATTCTTAGATATGCACCAAAAGCACAGATTACAAAAAAAGATATAAACTGAATTTTATCAAAATTAAAAATTGTGCATGCATCAAGCAATAATATCAAAAAAGTGAAAAGACAACTCATGGAATGGGAGAAAGTATTTGTAAATTATTTATCTGATAGGAGTCAAGTATTCAGAATATACAAAGTAATCTTACTATTCAAAAACAAAAAGACAGATAACCCAATTTTTAAAGGGCAAAGAACCTGAATAGGCATTTCTTAAAAGGAGATATATAAATGGCCAACAAGCACATGAGAAGACACTCAACACCACTAATCATCAGGGAAATACAAATAAAAATCACAAGGTGCTCCACACCCTCTATGATATCTGTAATAAAAACGGAAAACAACAGGTGTTAGTGAGGATGTGGAGAAATTGGAACCCTCCTATATTACAGGTAGGAATGTCAAACTGTGTAAACACTGTGAAAATTATTTCGGAGATTTCTTAAAAAGTTTAACATAGAATACAGCCCAGCAATTTCCACCCCCTCCCTGATATTTACTCAAAAGAATTGAAAACAAGTATTCAAACAAATATTTGTTCATAGCAGCACTGTTCAAAATAGACAAAAGGTAGAAACAACCCAAATGTCTATGAACTAATGAATGGATAAAGTATGGCATGTACATAAAATAGGATATTATTCAGCCATAAAAATGAATGAAATACTGTTAGATACTACATTGTGGATGGACCTTAAAAATATCATACTAATTGAAACAATCCAGACACAAATGCATACATACATACAGAGTGGGGCAAAAGTTGTGAGTATGCAAAACACAGAGTTTATTCTTGTATTATTTATTAAGGACTGTATTATTTTCCATATGAACTATTGTAAACCTAGTTTTGCCCCACTTTGTGCTGTATGATGCCATTCATGCGAAACATCTAGAATAGGTAAATCCATAGCGACAAAACACAGATTAGTGATCAGTAGATACTGGGGGCAGAAGGAAATGGGCAGTGACTGTTTAATGACAATGAGGTTTCCTTTTGGAGTGATTAAATGTTTTGAAAGTAGATATTAGTTATGGTGTACAACATTGTGAATATACTAAAGGTCACTGAATTGAACACTTTAAAATTAGTTAATTTTATGTTGAGAATTTTACCTAAAAAAAGTGAACTTCTTAATTTTCTCCCTAAGTCTAAGCTGCTTATTTTCTTGAGCCAAGCAGAATCCCTTATATCCTCATTAATAATAGTAACAAGTTACTATTTAATAAGCTCATACAATGTGTTATCAAATGTGATGCATGTTTTTCACATACTATATTATTTAAAGTCTCACAATAGCAATGTTATAATGGCGTATAGTGGATGCTAAGCAATTTCTATGGAATGAATGAACAGGCATACAATGAAGGTTTATGTGAGGCACGTGAGGTTGAGAATGTTCTTAACTTTCTGCAGGTGTAGTTACTAAATGGCCGAATTCACACTCTAAGACAAAAATACCTCCTTTTTTGGCTTCAGTTCTAACCTCGCATTAGAGAGGAAGACATCAGGTACTATTTCTGGAAAGAAGTCCTTAAATATTACTTTTGGAGACATATTGAAACTCAAATCTGCTAATTTGGTTGTGTTTCTCTTACATCAGGCAGTCTAGGCATCCAATTGTCCATTAACTTACTAAACATGTGACTAAGAAAATGTAATTTAATCTTTCTGAAATCCAGGTCTCTAATTTGTTAAAGATTGTAAAATGTTAAGATGACAGGACAGACTGGTGGAGCCAGAATTGGAAGTGAAGGCTACCTTACTCTCTCATGTTTTAAATAATAGTAACTGGTGCAAAATGTTAAGAAAACATTGCTCAGGCCAAATAACATACATCTGCAGCCTACATTTGGCCTGTGAGTCATAAATTTTGACCTCTGTATTAGTTGAAAGGGAGGCACTGTGGTAGTTAAAACAGAGACTGTTTGTACTGGTTCTAACTTAGTCTTTACCTCATTTTGCTCATCTGTGCCTCAGTTTGCACATTTGTACAGTGGGGACAGTATGATTATTGTGAGGATTAAATAAGTTAATAGAGAGCCCTGGCTGGTGTAGCTCAGTGGATTGAGTGGGGGCTGAGAACCAAAGGGTCGCCGGTTCAATTCCCAGCCAGGGCATATGCCTGGGTTGCAGGCCAGGTCCCCAGTGGGGGCCATGTGAGAGGCAACCACACACGGATGTTTCCCTCCCTCTCTTTCTCCCTCCCTTCCCTTTTTTTTAAAAATAAAATATTTAAAAAAAATAAATAAGTTAATAGAGAGAGTAATATATCTACAGTGCTTAGAGTATTGCCTGCCACAGATTAAGCACAATGTAACTGTTAGCCATAATCATATTAATTTTTAAATGATTTCTTTGCAAAGTTCATGCAGGTCAGCATTGAAAAATTCCAAAATATGTGTAACAGTGTTTACAATATGGCATTGAACTTAGACACAAAGTACATCCCATAATAATGGAGCTGAACTTTTAACCCTTCAATCAGTCCTTCAAGAAAGCAAGATGGTGAGGTGTAAGAATAGAAAAACTTCTAGTCATTGCACAGCGCACTTAATGTAACCCCAATATCATATTTAGACAAAAAAATAACAAAGCCAAAATTTGTACCTGTGAAGGCAACTAATTGTATTTAATTTTAATAATTGCTTCCACATTTTCCACAATAAATCTAAGAAGGTGATTAGAAAATTCTAAACTCTGATGCACAAAATTGATTAGAAGAAAATACTATATGGGAAAAGGTTATCTCCTGCCTCCCTAATTAATCCCAGTCTACCTGGAATGGACTGTTGCTTTGTCAAATATGTAAGAGAAAGGAGTTACAAGTGGAGTCATTCTGGGGGTTGGAATAAAGCAGGACCCTAACCATAATTTTTAAGGTGAGAGGAATTTGGTATGAAGAAATAAAGCAGCCTTGGAAGGAATCGGGAGGGAATGTCCAACGGGACAAATAGGAGTCGTAATGTGAGAGGATAGGAAACATCCTGGGAGCTCACACTGAATGAATAGGGAACATTATAGGATGCAAGTTTAAGGGTGCTGGAAACGGAATTCTAGTATTAAAGTGACAATAACTATTAGATGAATCTCAGAGAAGAAGTGGGAATTCCTCAATATGAGACAATAGGGGCAAAGGGAGATCTCACTGTGAGAAAAGCAAAGGTTATGCTCTGAGGAGACAGCACAAAATAAGGACATTAGCAATAAAGATAAGGGACCGCAGGGTAATCCAAGTGGTGGAAACACAGGATAGGGTCTTAGGGTTTATGTCTAGAAAACTTGTGGAATTTTAAATTCATAAGAATAGGATATACTGTGGGAACCATTTTATAGATAAGGAGAAGATGGAATGCTCTCTACTGTGACAGTATAGGGTACAAGAGGACACCTCAAATTTATACAGATGGTGGTCTGATGAAGGGGGCCAAGAAATAAGCTCCCAATGAAAGGGGCAGGAGATATTAGAAATTTCAGTGGGAACAGATGGTGTTTTTCTTGTTTGAGGAGACAGGGCACATGTGCAATCCTAGGAGAAAGTGAGAGAAAAATAATAGGAAGAATCCCAGAGAAAGAGGATGGCAAATGTGGGGCTAACTGTGGGAGTTGAGGAGATGCGGAGCAGATTTCAAAAAAGATGAAAGGGCGGATCAACTTTAGAAAAGTAGTGGCCCTTGGAAGGGGTATAAGAGATATTGCGAGAACCCTTGTGGGAAGAATAAAGAGGACACTGTCGTGTGAGAAGACAATGGACAAGGCAGGGCCATAGTGTGATAGAAAGCAAGGAGACTAACACAAGGTGTCACAAAATAATGTGGAGCCTCTAAGGAATGTTCCTCAAAACAGGAAGGCAGGAGACTAAGGGGAGCCGTAGTGTGATAAAGTTAGGGGCTCTCGTGTGAGGGGACAAGGCAGGATATATTGTAGGGCTCCCATCACATTGGAGAAAATGAAAAAATAGTGAAGCTCACAAGGAAAGTGAACGGACGGCTTACCACTTTGCAAAAGGGTTAATTAACCCTGATGGGGTAGAACAAGGTGTGCTGAGGGGTCCCAAGTGGGAGAAGCTGTGAAGCACTTCAGACAATGTGAGAAGATACGGAGAAAGGATGAATCCCTGTGTTGGAAAAAGGAGAGCTAGTAAGAGAATACAGGAAATTTTTGGAGATTTCTAGGAGGAGGATTTGGGAACCGTGGCGCTCCTAGTTGAATGCATTGGTGGGATTCATAATGTAAGTAGATAGTTTAAGGATACGGGATGTGCTGTTTCCTCACTTTGGTAGGGCGGGAGACCCCAGAAGGAAAACACAAGGCACAAGTGTTTGTCCGGTATGAGAAAAGGGAGCCCTAGTGGGAAGAGCAAGGAATTTCTTGTGAGCAAGGCCAGGAAATAATGTAAGAAACCCTAGGTGAGAAGCGATGGCGACAAGGTGGGACCCTCGTGGTCGGGCGCAAGAAATACTGTGGGAAACCAGAAGCTAGAGGAGGGGGGCTCTCTAGGGAAGTAAAGAAAAACCGCAGTGTGAGGGCGTAGAGCACCGGGAACACCACTGTGAAGGGTAGGGCAGACCGTAATGCTGGAGCATAATTTCCCTACCTTACGTGCCCAGCTCCACTTACCCAGGCAGAGTTCAAAGACGTAGGCATAATAAGACCAGAGCACGACGAGGACGATAACAAGCACGGGCACCCAAGAAAGTACCCGGCGGCAGCACCGCAGCGCCGCGGACAGAGCCATCTTCCAGCCCCGCCGCATCTTCAGCTCGAAGATCGACCGAGCAGGCCTGCTGGCGCTGGGTCGGGACTGTTGGGGCCGCAGCTGGGAGGCAGGAAAGCGCGTTGCGCGGCGCTCCACTGCCTACCCTGGCTGGAACCTTCTCGCCCAGCTACCACCACCTGTGGGGCTGCAGGGCAGAGTGCGCCCGGGCTGGCACAATAAGCATGAGTCACGGCGAATAGGAACTGGCCATTTGGGAGCGGAAGGTGAGCCCGTCAGGCAGTCGAGCCTGGGCACGCTCAGAGACAGTACTGGCCCTCCCCTTCTCTCCTCTCCCACCCACTTGCTACAGCGTTAGATGCAGGGCTGGACCTCTGCAAAACTGGAAAGCAGGAGAAATTTGGGTCTGCCCGTCTGCTCTGATGGCACGGAGTCCACGCTCATCTCCTCTCTGAGCTCTGTTTCTTTCTCTTTCTTTTGGCATCCCGCCCCCCACACACACGACAACACATGCACGCAGTGTCAAAGATGCACCTGAACATCTCACGACTTAAAGGTCACTCAGCTTCATCCTCCCACTGTTGCTTGAACAATATGCTTAACACGTAACGCTGCAGTCCCCGCTTGAGAAAGTCGACTGACAGGGCCCTTCCTCCTTCCTTCTCTTCTTCCCTTTCCCCGAGTTAGATTAGTCCATTTTCAGAATAAATAAACATATTGATATAGAAAAAACAAATGGGGGAGACCTTAATTCTGTGACAGGTCAGGAAAAGCTACAAAGGTCAACTGATATTTAAGCTGAGCTTGAATAATTAATAAGAGTGTGCCAGGCAGATGAGAGTGGAAGGAGCTTTAAACAGAGGAAATAGCATTTGCAAGGGTACAGAGTAATAAAAATCCAATGTGTTCTGGGGATACCTAGTACGGCTTGAGAAGAGGGTGTGTGAAGAGGAGACCCTGGTTGTGAGACTGAGAATATAGACTGAGGGCAGGGTTTGAAGGCCCTTATATGCCCGCCCACACAGGGTGTATGCACATAATCCTGTAAAACAGATTATGAACAGCCATTAAAGATTTGAGGACCATGGAACGACATTATCAGAGATGTAATTTTGTGAAAAGAACTGGCAGAATTTCAGAGAGGAGGATGGCCTGAAAGCAGAGAGACCAATTAGGGAAGCAAATTAATTCAACAAATGTCTTTGCAGTGGTTGCTTTGTGTTAGGCTGAATTTAGTAGAAAGGGAACGACAAAACAGAAGCCCTATTCCCAAGAAGCTCATGTTCTCATCGGTGCCGTAGTTGTTCAGTGGCACAAGTGCAAGTACAATAACAGAGGTACAGCAAGCTTTTGATATTTATGGATTTGATACTCACTGTTTAATGATTTTCAAAGGTCTATGACAGGAAGAAATTTGCGGTTTTGCTGAGACCCATCATTGATTCGCATTCTGTATGACTGCAGTGTGGGAGCAAGGATTTCAACAAGGTTTTCTCTATTCTTTATTCGTGGTTATATACACAGTAAATTTCCGGAAGGTAGAAGAGCTTTGTTTTTGTTTTGTTTTTTGGTTTTTGGTTTTTGGGTTTTTTTTTCAGATTAAGTTAACTTCATGGTTGTATTACTAAATTGATGATATAATGAAATGCAGACTCCTTACAGTTATAATATTTTAATAACCCAGTTAATTATCTGAGCCCTAAGGTACTGACATGGGTAATTAAATGTTTTATCGGCTTTATCAAGATATGATTGACAAATAAAAATTGTATATAATTAAAATGTATGACGTGATGATTTGCTATATATATACTGCAATGTTTATGCGACATGATGACCACAATCAAGCTAGTTAACACATCCACCACCTCACATAGTTACCATTTTTTGACAATTTTTATTAAGATATATTTGACATGCAACATTGAGTAAGTTTAAGGTTAGAGCATATTGTTTTGATACATTTATAATTGCAATATGATTGCCAGTGCAGCATTAGCTAGAACTTCTATTATATCACGTAATTGTAATTGCTTCTAGTGTTGGAAACAATTAAGAGCTATTCTCTTAGCAAATTTAGTGTTTATACTACCGTTTCGTTGTTATAATCACTGTGCAGTATATTAGATCTCTGGGATTTATCTACCGATTGCAGGTCTGTGCCCTTAAACAACATCTCTCTCATTCTTGCAATCCTATTCCCCAGTAGCCATCATTTTACTCTCTGCTTTTAAGATTTCAGTATTTTCCCTCTGATAGATGTCAGTTTGTTCTCTGAATGTACGTCTCTTTCTATTTTGTTTGGTAGTTTATTTTGTTCTTTAGATCCCACATATAAAAAATTGAAATTATAAAGTATTTGTCATTTTCTGACTGGCTTATTTCACTTATAAGACTCTACAGGCCCATGAAGGGACTAAGAAAAAAATCACAGACACAGACAACAGTGTGGTGATGAGCAAAGGAAAAGGGGGGGGAGGTAGAAGAGGGTAAAGGAAGAGAAATAGTGTGGAAGGAGATGAGTTTGGGTGGTGAACACAATACAATGTACAGATGATGTATTATAGAATTGTATACCTGAAACCTATATAATTTTATTCATCAATGTAGTCCTGAGAAATTCAATAAAAATTTTTAAAGATTTCAGGGTTTTTCTTAGATTCCACATATAAGAGATATCACATAGTATTTATCTTTCTTTGTCTGACTTATCTGCCTTAGCATAATATGACCAAGGTACATCCATGTTGTTTCAAATAGCGGTTTCCTTCTATGTGTGCTCACCACCCAAATTCTAGTCTCCTTCTGTCACCATATATTTGACCCCCTTTACCTTCTTCACCCTTCCTCCATACCCCTTCCCTTCTGGGAACCACCATAGTGTTGTCTGTATCCATTTGTTTGTTTGTTTTGCTTATTCTTTTGTTGCCTTTTATTTTATATCCCACATAAGAGTGAATTCATACAGTTCTTGTCCTTTTCTGTCTGAGTTATTTAACTTAATAATGCTCTCAAGATCCTTCCATGTTGTCATAAATGGCAATATTTCATCTTTTTATCGATTAGCAGTATTCCACTGTATACATGTACCATGTCTTTTTTCTAACATCGGTCAAAGGACACTGGTTGTTTCCATATTTCAGCTACCGTGAATAATGCTGCGATGAACATAGGGGTACATTATCTTTACAATTAATGTTACCAAACTTTTCAAGTAGATACCCAAAAGAGGGATTGTTGGTAGCTAGCTCTATGCTTCATTTTTTGAGGAACCTCCATACTGTTTTCCAAAATGGCTATAACAGCTTACATTCCCACCAGCAGTGAATGAGGGTTCCTTTTCCTCCACAACCTTTCCAATACTTGTTATTTCTTGTCTTTTTGATAATAGCTATTCTAAAAAGTATAAAGTAGTATCTCATTGTGATTTTAATTTGCATTTCCCTTATACCCATTGATGTTGAGCATCTTTTCATATATCTGTTGGCCATCTGTGTGTCTTCCTTGGAAAAGTGTCTGTTCAGATTCTCTGCCCATTTTTAATTAAATTGTTTGTTGTTGTTGTATTCTTTTTAAAATATATTTTATTGATTATGCTATTACAGTTGTCCCATTTTCCCCCTTTCTTCCACTCCGCCCTGCACACCCCCTCCCACCCACATTCCCCCCTTTAGTTCATGTCCATGGGTTGTACATGTAAGTTCTTTGGCTTCTACATTCCCTATACTATTCTTAACCTCCCCCTGTCTATTTTCTACCTACTGTTTATGCTATTTATTCTCCATACCTTTTTCCCCTTTCTCCCTCTCCCATTCCCCTACTGATAACCCTCCATGTGATCTCCATTTCTGTGATTCTGTTCCTGTTCTAGTTGTTTGCTTAGTGTGTTTTTGTTTTTTAGGTTCGGTTGTTAATAGCTGTAAGATTGTTGTCATTTTACTGTTGATATTTTTTATCTTCTTTTTCTTAGATAAATCCCTTTAACAATTCTTATAGTAAGGGCTGGGTGATGATGAACTCCTTGAACTTGACCTTATCTGGGAAGCACTTTATCTGCCCTTCTATTCTAAATGACAGCTTTGCTGGATAGAGTCATCTTGGATGTAGGTCCTTGCCATCTTTATGTATTTTGGATATTAGCCACTTGTCAGAGGTACTGTTTGCAAATATCCTCTCCCATTTTGCTGGTTGCTGTTTTGTTTTGTTGATGGCTTCTTTTGCTGTGTAGAACCTTTTTAGTTTGACCTAGTACTATTTGTTTAGTTTCACTTTTACATCCCTTCTCTTTGGGGTCAAGTTCACAAAAACCCACTCTGACACCAGAGAACCTAAGTTTAGTGCTTATGCTTTCTTCTCTTTATTTTATTGTTTCAGGTCTTATGTTCAAGTATTTATCCCATTTTAAGTTACTATTTATGTATGGTGTCAGAAGACTAGTTTCATTCTTTTGCATGTGGCTTTTCAATTCTCCCAGCGCCATTTACTGAAGAACCTTTCTTTCTCCATTGTATGTTTTTGACTCCTTGGATGAAAATTAGTTGCTCACATACGTATGGGTTTACTTCTGGGATCTCAATTCTGTTATAGTGATCTGTGTTTCTGTTCTTCTGCCAATATCATACTGTTTTGATTACTGTAGCTTTGTAGTGTACACATACTTTGAAGTCAGACATTGTGATATTTCTGGCTTTGTTTTTCCCCCCTCAGGATTGATATAATTATTTGGAGTCTTTTGTGGCTCCATACAAATTTGAGAATTTTTTTTCTATTTCTGTGAAAAATGCCATTGGGAGTTTGATATAGATTGTATTAAATCTGTATATCGCTTTAGGTAATATGGCCATTTTAACAATGTCAATTCTACCAACTCATGAATATGGACTGTCTTTCCATTTCTTTATGTTTCCTTCAATTTCTTTCAACAATGTCTTGTAGTTTTCAGCATATAGGTCCTTCACCTCCTTTGTGAAGTTTATTACTAGATATTTTAATTTTTGTTGTGGTTGTAAATGGGATTGTTTTCTTCATTTCTTTTTCTGATGTTTCATTTTTAGTGTATAGTAATGCAACAGATTTTTGCACATTGGTTTGAAATACTGCAACTTTATTTGTTTATTGTTTCTAATATTTTGTGGGGTCCTTAGGGTTTTCTATATAAAGAATCATGCCCTTGCTAAGTAATGACAGTATTACTTCTTTATTCTAAAATTGGATGGATTTTATTGTATTTTATTTTTGTCTGGGTGCTCTGGCTAGGACTTCCTGTACTATGTTGAATAACAGTGGTGAGAGTGAACATCCTTGTCTTGTTCCTAATCTTAGAAGACAAACTTTCAGTTTTTCACCACTGAGTATGTTAGGTGAGGGTTTGTCATATATGGCCTTTATTGTATTGAAGTAATCATAAATGGGTGCTCTATTTATCAAATGGCTGCAGGTCAAAACTATAGGCAGCAGATCAAACCAGAGAGGAAGTTATCAATACAGGTAGAAAAGAAATAGTGTGGGCTTAGTGAAAATAGATAAAAGGGATCAGCTTTTAGAGATGCCACTGGAGATAGGTTCCCTAGAATTTGATTTAAGTGCGTGGGTTTGCGTGTGTGTATGTATGTTGTGTGGTTGGGGGGGAGGGAAGGTCTCCATTCTAACAAAAAAAAGTTACAGGAACATAGTACAAAAACAAGTAGAGGAGAAAATACCCTCATTTTCTTTCATTTATATTTGAAATGACTACTAAATTCCTTGATGCAGAGAGAGTTCTAGAAATTTTCTCTGGAGCTGGTCTTCCAAGGCCTTATGTATTAGGTAACATTGCCCCTAGTATCTACATGTCACTATGATAGAATGAAGGTTGTAAAAATTACTTGATCAGGGCTGAAAATGGTATAGACCAATTGCAGAGATTACATTGCCCAGTTTTTCCTTCTTTATCAAAATTGAGCCCTGGCTGGTGTAACTCAGTGGATTGAGTGTGGGCCTGCAAACCAAAGGGTCAAGGGGTTTGATTCCAAGTCCAGGACACATGCCTGGGTTGCAGGCCAGGTCCCCAGTAGAGGGTGCGTGAGAGGCAACCATACATTGATGTTTCTCTCCCTCTCTTTCTCCTTCCCTCCCCTTCTCTAAAAATAAATAAATAAAAATTTGAAAAAAATTGATATTAGTGACCAAATATACTCATCAGAAATACACTGGTATAGTCTATTCATTCAGAAAGGCCACCAGGGATGGTGGACCTGATGGGTTTTTTCCTTGTGAGATCAGTTCATGTAAATCTGAAGCATGAAATAGCGTAATCCACTTTAAAGAAACTGTCTTAAGTTATGCTATATCTACATGGTCATGCACTAAGAATAGCACCTTAAGAAGTTTGAGTGTCACTTATTATGGGTGGTCATGGGCAGTAACTACTGAATTCATTACCTGTCCCTCTCAGGCCAGCTGCTTCCTTCCTGCTTAGCCCTGTGAAAAATGTGAAAGCAGAAAGAATATGGCAAATCAGGATGCAACCCTTGCTATGCAAAGTACCACCCCTATAATGTAAAAGGCTGCATATCCGTCCATTATCCTTCAGGAGATGAACATAAGTGTCAACCATGAAGTTTTACTCTCCACCATGTACACACACTGTGTCAGGTAAGTTCATAGTCCTCCATTACACTCTATCAGGGGAGACCGGACTATCTTTTGCAATGAGCCCCAAGGAGCCAGGAATGGCAGACTGCCATGGGCTGGGTATACATTAGGGGGACCAAATTGAAAGTATAAGTAAAGAGTATAATGAGGCAGGTGCTGTGAACTTTGTTTTGTTCTCAGTCACCAATTATTTTGGCATAGTACAGTTAGAATAAGTAGTGACTAGTTGTGATAGTGCCATTATGTTTGTGGCAGATCGACTATGCTTAAGCACAGATTTTATGGCCTTGTTACCCAAAAGACTGCTGGCTTCTGACTCTGCCTGAATATTTCCTAAAGAAGTCACATATTCTAGGACACAGATGAGTAGAAAGTAGAATTGTCCTTCCTGCTTCCTTTTTTCTGTTTTCACTATTTCCTTCTCTTTTCTGAACCTAGTCCTATCAATCTTGTAACACTATCACTGGTATAATCTACAATAGCATGTAGACTGGAAACACTCTACAACAGTAGTTATGAAAAAAGTCCTTCTATGCCAGGTGTTGTGGCTTTACAAGTAAATATCTGAATGGCTTGGGGAACACTGCTTAATATGGCTGAACTTACTAATATCTAGTGGGGCCTCTGGGATGAGGTCCAAACTGAGTACGGTTTGAATGTAGGGGAAGATGATTTCAAGTATAGATGTCTCAGTTTGAGTCTTGATTCATTAGGAAAATATGTTTTGGAGCCAGATTTTAGGGTTGTAATCCAAGCTCCACCACTTATCTGCTTTGACATCTTGGGAACACTACTTAACCTCTCTGGGCCAGATCCCCTCAATAAAAGTAGTACATACCTGGCACCATACACAGTTATTACAATATTATTGACTATATTCCCTGTGCTCTACTTTACATTCCTGTGACTATTTTGCAGCTACCAATTTGTACTTCTTAATCCCTTCACCTTTTTAACCAATCCCTTACCCCCCCTTCCATATGGCAACAGTTTGTTCTCTGTATCTATGAATATGATTCTGTCTTTATTCATTTATTTTATTCTTTAGATTACACATATAAGTAAAATCATATAGCATTTGTCTTTCTCTCTTTGACTTATTTCCCTCAGAATAATAACCTCTAGTTTCATCCTGTTGTAGTCAAGCCTTGACTGCTATTGGCACATCAATGGGAGAAATTTATACATACCCCTGGCCAATCAGCAGCAAGGACTGGCTGTGTAAACCAACCACTGACCTCTGACCATTATGGAGGATCAGCTGTGCTGGAGTCTACCCCACAGAGCAGGACTTACTTTAGCTGGACTCTGGTGCCTGCTGAGTCTACCCCTTGAGTGTGCTGCTTGTGGAGGTGGTTGGGTGTCAATGATTCGACATGGTTTGAAGCTGTCTACCAGGTTCCCTGGCTCTGGAGTCACCAGGGAGGTGCAGGCCAAGGTTTGCTGCAGCCTGTGTTCTGCCTGGGGCCACCCAGCATGAGCTACAAAGCAATCTGCAGATGGCTGCTACTTGTGCTGGCCTTGGAGGTGCCCAGGTGGGGCCAAGCTGCGAACAAAGGCCAGCTGCTACTAGTTCTGGGTCTGGCACCACTAAGTGGGCACTTTGAGGCCAGGTGCTGCTTGTTTGAGAGATTTTAGGAAAATCTGAAGCATGTGTCAAGACAGCCATTTGTATGGAAAAGCCACTGGAAACAGCTTGGGTGGGCCTGAAAGGTGCGTGGGGCAGGGCCTCAGGGAATCACCAGGGTGGGCCAAACAGTGTGAGCCAGGTTGATGGGGTCTCAGATATGGTGCCCACCTGTGGGCTCTATTTGGGGGAGGGCTCAGGAAAAAAAAACCCAATGGCCTCTGCCAGCATTTCTATCTGGGGGAAAACTGCCCCTCCAGTTCTCACCCTGATGCCAGATACTTCAGTTCCTCCCCATATGTCCCTGATGTCTTTCAATCTGCTGCCCCAGTGCTGGAGCTCAGAGGGAGTGAGTCCACGTAAGTCAGTGTGTGGGCCCTTTAGGAGGAATTTCCTGGGACTCCAGAAACCTTCTGTCTTACTCGGCCACAATACCCACTGTTTTTACAGCAAGTATTTATGGAGGCTTCTCTTCCCAGCACTGGAATCCTGGACTGGGGGTGCCTGTTGTGGGGCTGGGAACCCTCGCTCCCCATGGGGACCTCTACAACCAAGATATTACTCCCAATTTTTAACTACCACATGTGGGTTGTTGGACCAGCCTGCTCCTTGTCTCCACCCCTCCTACCAGTCTCGATGTGCCTATTTCTTTATATCCTTATTTGTAGGACTTCTACTCAGCTAGATCACAGGTGGTTTTGAATGGTGGTTCTGTAGTTTAGTTGTAATTTTGATGTGATTGTGCAAGGATTTGAGTACTCTGTTTACCTACACCGCCATTTTGACCAAAGGCCCTCTAATGTATGCATTTAATGCCATACATTTTTCTCTTAGTAGGGCTCTAGCTGCATAACACAAATTTTGATATATCATATTTTCATTTTAATTTAGTTGGAAATACTTAATTTCCTTGGAGACTTCCTCTATCACACATGTGCTTAATCTAATTTCCAAATCTGTGGAGGTTTTCCAGAAGTGTTTATATTATTGATCCTAGTTTAATGATGTTATTGCTAGAGAATATACTTTGCATAATTTTTATTCTTTTACATTTGTTAAGATTTGTTTTATGGTTCAGGATAAGGTCTATTTTGGTGAATGTTTTATGTGTACTTGAGTAGAATGGGTATTCTGCTGTTGCTGGGAGAGTGTTCTTTAACAGTCAGGCCACACTGCTTGACTTTTCAAGGATATTTCCACTTGATATAGAATATTAGGAAAATAGTTTTTTTTCCTTTCAACACTTAAAAAGAGGTTTGTTGTTTATATGGTTTCTGAAGAGACATCTACTGTAATTTTTATCCTTCTTCCTCTGTAGGCAATGTGCCCTAACCCCTGGCTGACTGCAAGATTTTCTTTTTGCTATTAGCTTTTAGCAGTGTGAATATGATGTGCTATGTGTGTATATGTTTTGTTTTGTTTTGTTTTGTGTTTATCCCACTTGATGTTCCCTGAAATTCTTTAGTCAATAGGGCTTGTTAGTAATTTGGGGAAATTCTCGGCTATTATTTTTTCATATTATTTTTCTGTTTTGTTCCCTCTTCTACGTATAGGATTCCAATGCCATAACTTACACCATTTGTTATTGTTCCACAGTGCTTGCATATTCTGCCCTATTTTTCTACTCTTTCCTCTTAGTATTTCAGCTTGCATATTTTCTATTGACTTCTCTTTAAGATTAGTGATTCTTTTCTCAACTGTAGTGAGTATATTAATTAGCCCATCAAAGACAATCTAATTTCTGTTGTTGTGTTTTATATTTCTGGCATCTCTATTTTATTCTCTCTTATGTTCTTTTCTCTAATAAGAGACCTGATATCATCTTGTATGATTTCTACTTTTTCCAATAGAATTTTTAACATAGGCTTTTCAAGGTTTCCCAAGCTCAGTACAGTATACATACTCAGCCAGATAATTCTCTTGTAAGGTGCTGTTTTGTGCCTTTTAAAATGTTTAGCATCATGTCCTCCACCCAACAGATGACAATAACACATCTTATGACAATTACAAATACCTCCAGACATTGGCAAATGTTCCCTGTAGGCAAAATTGCCCTCCTTTGAGAACCCCTGCTTAAACTTATTATGCACAGTTGTTTTCAATGCCTTGTCTGAAAGCTCTAATAGCCATGTTATATCTGAGTATGTGTCAAATGATTTGTCTCTTCAAACTGCGTTTTTTTCATGCTTTCTGTTATGCCACATAGTTTTTTGTTGTTGCTGAAAGATGAACATGTATAGAATAGTATGTACTGAGATAAATTATTTGTACTTTAAGATTAGCATGCTTTTTCTTCTGGGCATTAAATGTGGATGTTTGGATTGATCTAGTTAGGAGTTAAACTACGTATGAAATTTACTGAGTTGCTATGGTTGCCAGAGCTGGAATTTGTTGCTATGGTTATCAGACTTGGATTTTGTGTTGCTATGGGCACAAGAGATTTCAAAATCCTCTAGTAATACCTTGTTTTTGTATCTTATCTTGACTTTGGATTTTTTTCTTTTCTGTTCCACATAGTCTGTCTCTTGACATTTTCCCATATGTACTCCACTATAATATTTATTTGAGGTTTGTTAGCCTGCTGAAGAGATGGGCGAAAGTGGCATTCTCTGATGTTCCTTCTAATGAACTAGGATTTTCAGGTATGTTCTTCGCAAGTATTTATACCCCTCCTCCAAATCTAAAAGCAACTGGGGAGATAAATATGGGCATACATTTACTGGTGGTCTCCATTACCCTTACTCAACTGTAATAATGAATTTCCACTAGTGCACTACACTAAATATAGACTCTGTTGACCCTGACTGATGTGGCTCAGTTGTTGGGCATCATTCTGCAAACCAAAAGGTTTCCAATTGGATTCCCAGTCAGGGCACATACCTGGGTTGCGGTCTAGGTCCCCGGTTGGGGGTGTGTGAGAGGCCACCAATCAATGTTTCTCTCTTACATCTATGTTTCTCTCCCTCTCTATCTCCCTCCCTTCCCATCTCTCTAAAAAATAAATAAATAAAATCTTTTTTTAAAAAAAGATGAAGTCTTTTGTTCTGTAATGCAAATAGATGGGAGGAGGATGTTGGTTTAAGTTGATTTTGGCAATGACTCTTGTTCATTTTCTCCAGCCAGAAACAGGGGCGAGCTCTGTTAGAATTCTCTTCAATCTTATCTATGGGGTTTCTGGGGGTTCCGGGGGAGGGGGGGAAGTCCTGCAAAGGGGTGAAAACACATTTGTGCCTGAGGCTCCCAGGGACTTCATGCTCTTATGCTAATACACAATTGGCCTGTAGCAATTGGCTAAATATTACTATTTAATCCTCCTACAGTTTATATGGCATTCGTGACATCTATTCTGGGTAGACAATGATAGAGTTCTGTTTTTTTCTGAAGGTAACTCTCTCTCTCTCTCCAGATTTCAGGTCAGTTGTCTGCCTTTAGTTCAATTCACTGATATGCTCAAGAAAAGCTGTTAATTCACATTTTGTCCAGTACCTTTTCTATTGTATGCCTCTTTCCACAGCTGTACATATTCCAGCTGAAAACAGAAACTACTGTTTATAAGCTTTTAAAGAGATTTAAATAATAAAATTACCTTATTATCATTTTTGCAGACATCCATTCATGTTGAAAAATATTTCCACGTAGTATCATTTTCCACCTCTCTGAAAGACTTCATTTATTTTTTCTAAATATATTTTACTGAATTTATTGGGGTGACATTGGTTAATAAAATTATATAAGTTTCAGACCTGGCTGGTGTGGATCAGTGAGTTGAGTGCCAGCCTGCAAACCAAAAGGTCACCAGTTCGATTCCTAGTCAGGGCACATGCCTGGTTGCAGGCCAGGTTGGGGGCATGCAAGTGGCAACTGTTCAGTGTTTCTCTCACACATGAATGCTTCTCTTCCTCCTTCCCTTCCTCCTCTCTAAAAAATAAATAAAACCTTTAAAAATTGTATAGGTTTCAGGTTTACAGTTTTATAATACATCATTGGTATACTGTATTGTGTGATCACCACCCCAAATCAAGTCTCCTTCCATCACCATTTATCCTTCCTTTACCCTCTTGTGCCTCCCCCACCCCCTTTCCCCCTTACCACACTGTTATCTGTGTCTATGAGTTTTTTTAATCCCTTCATCTTTGTCACCCAGCCCCTCAACCTCCCTCCCCTCTGACAGCTGTCATCTGTTCTCCGTGTATGTGAGTGTTTTCTATTTTGTTTGTTTATTTTGTTCTTTAGACTCTACATACAAGTAAAATCATATGGTATTTGTCTCTCTAACTGTTTATGGTGTGGATCTCCTGCTAATGTATGCTTGAAAAAGTTATTTTGCCTTTATATTTTTTAGAGTTTTTTTTTCCTGGATAAAGAATTCTAGGCTGCCCGGCTGGTGTAGCTCAGTGGATTGAGTGCGGGCTGGGAGCCAAGGGATCCCGGTTCGATTCCCAGTCGGGGCACGTGCCTGGGTTGCGGGCCAGGTCCCCAGTGAGGGCCATGTGAGAGGCAACCATACATTGCTCCTTCTCCCTCTCCTCTCTCTAAAAATAAATAAATAAAATCTTTAAAAAAAAAAAAAAAAAAAAAAAAAAAAAAAAAAAAAAAAAAAAAAGAATTCTAGGCTGACAGTTTTTATTTTTCAGTACTTGTGTTAGCCAAAGTAATACAGAGAAAAAGAACCAATACAATGTGTTTAGATAGACAGACAGATAGATAGATAGATAATTTTAAGAATTTGGTGCTGGTCACACTATCATAACTCCTTTCTGCCCTTTGGAAGTTAGTCTTTGTTCTATTAAGACCATCAATTGTTTGGATAAGATCCACCATGCAAACTGCTTTACTCAACGTTTACCAATTTAAATGTTAATATTATCCAAAAATATCCTCACAGAAACATCTAGAATAATGTTTGATCAAATGTCTGGGTATCATGGCCAAACCAAATTGACATATAAAATTAAACATCACAGTACTTTAAAAATATTGATGCACCATCTTCTTGTTTGCATTGTTCCCAAAGGGATATCTACTGTCCTCTTTATATGTATTCCTCTGTATATAACACACCTTTTTCCCCTGAGTGCTTTTAGATGTTTTTCACTTGTTTTGAACAAGATGATTATAACATCTTTGCTTATGAACCTTTAACCAGACTAATCAAAAAAGGAAAGACAGAGACAACCCAAATAAGTAAAATCAGAAATGAAAGATGAGAAGTAATAACTGACATCACAGAAATACAAAGGATTGTAAAAAAAAACACAACTATGAACAATTATATTCCACCAAATCAGACAACTTGGGTGAAATAGTTAAGTTCTTAGAAACATGCACTCTTCAAAAATTGAATAAGGAAAAATTGGAGAATCTGAATATAAAGGTCACGACTAGTAAAATGGAAGCAGTAATAATAATAAAAAAAACTCCAAACAAACAAAAGTTCTTGACCAAATGGCTTCACAAGTGAATTTTACCGAACATTCAAAGCAGAACCTCTCCTTCCCAAACTATTACAAAATGTTCAACAGGAGTGAAGACACCCAGGCTCATTTTACAAGGCCAGCATTATCCTA
Source organism: Micronycteris hirsuta (assembly GCA_004026765.1). Taxonomy (NCBI): domain Eukaryota; kingdom Metazoa; phylum Chordata; class Mammalia; order Chiroptera; family Phyllostomidae; genus Micronycteris; species Micronycteris hirsuta. Next base: position 61,855 of record PVJI01004380.1, on the reverse strand, counting down.
ATTCCAAAACCAGATAAAGACACTACAAAGAAAGAAAATTATAGGCTAATGTCCCTGATGAACATAGATGCTAAAATCATCAACAAAATATAGCAAAGTAAATACAGCAATACATTAAAAAGATCATACACCATGATCAAGTATGATTTATTCCAGTGTTGCAAGGTTGGTACAATATTCACAAATCAATAAATGTGATATATTACATAAACAAAATAAAAGATAAAAATTACTTGATCATATTAATAAATGCAGAAAAATGGATAAAATCCAGCATTCATTTATGATAAATTCTCAGCAAAGTAAGAAGTGAGGGATCACACCTCAATTTAATAAAGGCCATATATGACAAACCTACAGTCAACATCATACTCAATGGGCAAAAAAATTGTTTCCCTTAAGATCAGGACAGAACATGGATATCCACTTTCACCACTCTTATTCTACACAGTAGTGGAAGTCCTAGCCACAGCGATCGGACAACAAGAAAAAATAAAAGGCATCCAAATTGGAAAGGAGGAAGAAAAACTGTCCTTACTAGCAGATGACATGATAGTGTACATAGAAAACCCTAAAGACTCCCCCACCAAAACTACTAGGTCTAATAAATAAATTCAGCAAAGTAGCAGAATGAAAAATGAATACTCAGAAATTATGGCATTTTTACATGCCAAGAATAAACTATTAGACAACCTAAGAAAACAATCTCATTTACTATTGCAACAAAGAAAAGGGTACCTAAGGATAAGTTTAACCAAGGAGGTAAAAGACCTGTACTTGAAAAACTATAGGACATTGAAAAAAAATGAGGAAGATACAAATAAATGGAAGCATACACCATGTTCACGGTTTGAAAGAATTAATATCATTAAAATGTCCATACTACCCAAAGAAATATATAGATTCAAAGCAATTCCTATTAAAATTCCATGGCATATTTCACAGGTGTAGAATATTCCAAAAATGTATATGGAACCAAAAAATACCCTGAATAACTTCAGCAAGCTTGAGAAAGAAGAACAAAGTTGGAGGTGTCGCAATACCTGATATCAAACTGGTACTGTCATAAGAACATATATATAGATCAACAGAACAGAACAGAGAGTCCAGAAATAAACCCATGCCTTTGTGGTCAATTAATATTTGACAAAGGAGGCAAGAGCATACAATGGAGGAAAGACAGACTCTTCAGTAAATGGTGTTGGGTTCTGACTGGTTCTAAGTCGGTTGGAGCATCATCCCATACATCAAAAGTTTATGGGTTTGATTCTTGGTCAGGATACACACCTAGGTTGCAGGTTTGATCCCCAGTCAGGATGCATGTGGAAGGCAACCGATCAAACTTTCTCCCTCACATCTTTGTTATTTTTCTCTTTCTGGTTCCCTTCCTCTCTTTCTAAAATCAATAAATATTCTCAGGTGAGCATTTTTTAAATAAATAAAAATAAGTGGTGCTGGGAAATGAGTACATGAAAAAATGAAACTGGATCACCAACTTACACCATACACAAGGATAAACTCAAAATGGATAAAAGACTTAAATTTAAGTCATGAAACCATAAATATCCTAGAACAAAACATCAAAAGTAAAGTCTCGGACATCTCTTGTAGCAATATTTTTACTGACATATCTCCTAGAGCAAGGAAAACAAAGGAATAAATGAACAAATAGAACTACATCAAACTAAAAAGTTTCTGCACAGCAAAAAAAAAAATCAACAAAATGAAAAGGGAACCCATCTATGGGAGAACATATTTGCCAATGATACATTTGATAATGGGTTCATATCCAAAATTTATTTGAAAACTTATGCAACTCAATACCAGGAAGGCAAACAATCTGATTTTTAAAATGGGCAAAGGACCTGAATGGACACTTCTCCAAAGAAGACAGAGATGGCCAATAAACATATGAAAAAAGCTCAATGTCACTAATCATCAGAGATGATGTCAAAATAGCTATCACCAATAAATCAAGAAACAAGTGCTGGCAAGGATGTAGAGAAAAGGGGACCCTAGTGCACTGTTGGTGGGAATGCAGACTGGTGCAGCCACTGTGGAAAATAGAATGGAACTTCCTCAAAAACTTAAAAATGAAACTGCCTTTTGACCCAGTGATCCTACTTGTGGGAATATCTTTTAAGAATCCCAAAACAACAGTTTGAAAGAATATATGCACCAGTATGTTCATTGTAGCACTATTTACAAGAGCCAAGATCTGAAAGCAGCCCAAGTGTTCATTAGTGGACATGTGCTACATTTACACAGTGGAATATTATGTGGTGGTTAAAAATAAAGAACTCCTACCTTTTGTGACAGCACAGATGTACCTAGAGATTATTATGCTATGTGAAATAAGCCAGTCAGACCAGGACAAGTACCATATGATCTCACTTTTATGTGGAATATAATGAACAAAATATACTTATCATTAAAATTAAAACAGCCCTGGTTGGTGTAGCTCAGTGGATTGAGTGCTGGCCTGCAAACCAAAGGGTCGCTGGTTCAATTCCCAGTCAGGGCACATGCCTGGATTGCAGGCCAGGTCCCCAGTGAGGGGCAAGCGAGAGGCACACGAGAGGTACCCACACATTGATGTTTCTTTCCCTTTCTCTCTCCCTTCCCCTCTCTCTAAAAATAAATAAATGAAACCTTAAAAAATAAAATAAAAACAGAGGTGAGGATTCATGGAACAGACTGACAGCTGTCAGGAGGGAAGGGTGAGGGGGGACTGGATGAAAAGGTGAAGGGATCAGCCAAAGAACAGATACGCATGACCCATAGACACAGACAACAATGTGGGGATGGCCAGATGGAAGGGTGGGAGCAGGGGCTGGGTGGATGTTGGCAAAGGGGAAGAAAACGGGGACATCTGTAATAGTGTCAATGAAGTTTTTTAAAAAACCTTTTCCATACATGCTGAAAATGAATTCACCACCACAAGACCTGCATACAAGAAATATAAAAAGGGGCTCTTTTATCATAAATAAAAAGACAAAAGGATACTAAAGTGTGAGTAAGATTACTACCGGGCAGTCAGAAACAGAAAATTATAAGTATTGTTCAAAATAGGATATTAAACACTTTAATATAACAAAGGATAAAAATGTTAAAAGCATTTAAAAAGAAGACAATAGCTATTGCAATTTGGAAATGAATGCACAGCATGAAAAATTATTTGTTGACAGAAAAAAAAACATGAATAAAAAGGGGATAAAAGGACTAAACTTACACAGGTAAATGGAAATAAGATGTAATTAGAAGAAAAACGACTATTGTCCATAGAAAAATTTTGCATAAATATAATGGTAACTACAAAACAAAATTCCATAACTGACATATATAACATAAAAAGAGGAAACAGTGGAAAAATATAGATTACCACCAAACCAAAATAACAGAAAAACGGGGGAAGAAATAATTTAGACACAGACCTAAAAGAAAACAAAAGTAAAATTGTGATAGGAATTTTTCATAAATCAATAATCACCCTGAATATAAATAAACTGAACTCACCAATTAAAAGTCACAGAATGGATTAAAAAAGCAAAACCAAGCTATATACTGCCACTAAGAGACACATCTGAGCTGTAAAATTAAACAGACTAAAAATCAAATTGGTAGAAAATTATACTTCAAGCAAATTAGATCCAGAGAAAATCAAGTGTAACAATACTTATGTCAGACAAAATAGAGTTCAAAATAAAAACAATAACAAGAAACAAACATGGACATTCTGTAATGATAAAGGTGGTAACATATCAGGAAAACATATAACACGTTTTAATATATGTACCCAACCTGGGAGTAGCAAAATGTATAAAGCAACTACTCACAGAACTAAAGAAAGAGAATGACAAACATGAAATTATAGTAGGGGATCTAAATACCCTATTGACAGCAATAACTAGATCATCTAAACAAAAAACATAAAAAATTGGCTTTAAATGACCCATTACACCAAATGGACATAATTTATATTTGCATAGCATTTTACCCAGATTATACATTCTTCTCATGTGCACATAGAACATTCTCAAGTATAGGACAGATGATATGTTGGGGCACAAAACTAACCTAAACAAATTTAAAGCTGGAAATCATACCAAAAATATTCTCTAACCACAATGCTTTGAAATTGGATATCAACTACCAAAAAAAGGGTGGAAAAAGCACAAATATGTGGAGATTAAACAACATGCTACTAAAAACAACTGCATCAAAGAAGAAATAAAGAAGTCAAAAGATACGTAGAGGTAAACAAAAATAACAATAGGACATATTAAAACTTCTGAGATACAGAAAAAGCACTAAAAAAAAGAGGGAAGTTTATTATTACCAGCCTGTCTCAAGAAATAAGAAAAAATCTCAAGTAAACAAACTAATTTTATATCTTTTTTTAAAAATGTATTTTATTGACTATACTATTACAGTTGTCCCATTTTATTTTTCCCTTTATTCCCCTCCACCCTGCACTATGCCCTCCCACTCACATTCTCCCCCCTTAGTTCATGTCTATGGATCATACATGTAAGTTCTTTGGCTTCTTCATTTCCTATACTATTCTTAACCTCCCTGTCTATTTTCTACCAACCATTTATGCTTCTTATTCCTGTACGTTTTCCCCTATTCTCCCCGCTCCCTCTCCCCACTGATAACCCTCCATGTGATCTCCATTTCTGTGATTCTGTTCTTGTTCTAGTTGTTTGCTTAGGGGATTTTTTAGGTTCAGTTGTTGATAGTTGTGAGTTTGTTGTCATTTTACTCTTCATAGTTTTGATCATCCTCTTTTTCTTAAGTAAGTCCCTTTAACATTTCATATAGTAAGGGTTTAGTGATGATGAACTCCTTTAACTTATCTTGGAAGCACTTTATCTTCCCTTCTATTCTAAAGGAGAGCTTTGCTGTATAGACTAATCTTGGATGTAGGTCCTTGCCTTTCATGACTTTGAATATTTCTTTGCAGCCCCTTCTTGCCTGCCAGGTTTCTTTTGAGAAACCAGCTGATACTCTTATGGACACTCCTTTGTAGGTAACTGTCTCCTTTTCTCTTGCTGCTTTTCAGATTCCCTCCTTCTCTTTAATCTTGGGTAACTTAATTACTCATGTATGTTTCCTTGGGTCCCACTTCTTCAGGACTCTCTGAGCTCGCTGGACTTCCTGGAAGTCTATTTCCTTTGCCAGATTGGGGAAGTTCTCCTTCATTATTTTTTCAAATAAGTTTTCAATTTCTTGCTCTTCATCTTCTCCTTCTGGTACCGCTATGATTCAGATGATGGAATGTTTACAGTTGTCCCAGAGGTTCCTCAGCCTCTCCTGGTTTTTTTGAATTCTTGTTTCTTCATTCTATTCTGGTTAAATGTTTATTTCTTTCTTCTTCCCAAATCTTTGATTTGCATCCCAGTTTCCTTCCCATCACTGTTGGTTCCCTGTACATTTTCCTTTATTTAACTTTGCATAGCCTTCAGTTCTTCCTCTATTTTTCAACCACACTCAACCATTTCAGTGAGCATCCTGATTGCCAGTGTTTTGAACTCTGCACCTGATAGGTTGACTATCTCTTCATCACTTAGTTCTATCTTTGGAGCTTTGATAGTTTCTTTCATTTGGGCCATATTTTTTTTTTTGTTTTGGCCTGTTACATAGTAAAGGGCAGTGCCTTAGGTATTCACCAGTGCAGGGCAACCCACGTGGCTGTGCTGTGGTGCTATATGTGGGGTAAGGGTCCGAGAGGAAACAATGCTACTTGTTGGGCTCTCAGCCAGCTTTCACTCACTTTCCCCACTACCCACAAGCAAACTGGGCCCTTCTGGTGCTGATTCCTGGGTGGGTGGTTTGTGTGCATTCTAGGACCCTGTGGATCTCTCCAAGGAACTCTCTTGTGAGCCTGAGAGTTTCTCCCACTGCCACAACCTCCACAACCTCCACAACCCCCACATTTGTTTACAGCCAGAGGTTTTTAGGCTTTATTTCCCCACACTGGAACCCTGGGGTGCTCAGTCTGTCTCGCTCTGCAGCTGTTCCTACTGGTTTATCTGCATGAAAATGTGGGACCTTGTCCACCAACTGCCACCTTGCCCACCCCAGTCTACCAGCCACTGCCTTGCTGCGTGTCCTCTCTGCCCTGGCTGCCTGTCTCTTCCCCTCCAACCAGTCTGGATGAATATTTCTTCTTTAACTCATTGGCTGTCTGACTTCCATACAGTCCGATTTTCTGGCAGTTCTGGTTGTTTTTTGTTTTTCAATTTGTTGTTGTCCTTCATTTGGTTGTGCGAGGAGGCAAAGTGTATCTTGGCTGCAAGTTTCTCCTAATTTTACATCTTAATGAGCTAGTAAAAGGGGACTTCCAGCCAACATGGATAAAAACAATAAAATTTCAAAAACAAAAATGAAGGAAACAATGTCCTTTGCAATTGCCACCAAACAAATAAAATACCTAGGAATAAACAATAAAAAATGTGAAGGGCTTATACAATAAAAACTACAAGACATTGTTCAACAAAATCCAAAAAAGACACAGAGCCCTAGTCGGGTTGCTAAGTTGTTTAGAGTGTCATCCAAATATGCCAAGGTTGTGAGTTTGATCTTTGATCAAGGCACATAAAAGAGGGAACCAATGGGTGCATGGATGGGTGGAGAAATGGATAGATGTTACTCTCTCTCCCTTCCTCTCTCTAAACTCAACAAATGGGATTTTTAAAAATAACACATAAAGAAATAGAACGATATTTTGCATTCATGATTAGAAGAACCAACATGGTTAAAATATACATTTAACCTGAAGCAGTATACAAGTTTATTGCTATCCCCACCAAAATTGCAATGACATATTTTTAAAGACATAGAACAAAAAATCATTAAATATGTATGAAGTCACAAAAGACCCAAATAGCCAAAAGCAATCCTGAGGAAAACAGAAAAAGTCAGATGTATCAACTCTCTGACTTCAAATTACACTACAAAAGTACAATAACCAAAACAGTATGGTATTTCAGGAAAACAGACAAAGAAATAGACCAAGAATTAAGAGGTCCGAAATAAACGAACAGGTACATGTACAACAAATATCAAATGAAGGGATTAAATAAATACAATGGAGAAAAAAGTCTCTTAAATAAATGGTGTTGGGAAAATTGGAAAGACACACACCAAAAAATAAAACTAAATTGTTACTTGTCACCACACACAAATATTAACTGAAAATGGATTACAGATATGAATATAAGCCCCGAAATAATGAAATACATAGAAACAAACATAGGTGCTAAACTTATAAATCATGGTCTCAGAGAAGATTTTATGAACTAGACCCCATAGGCAAGTGTTGTAAAAGCAAAATTAAATGAATCAGCCGACATCAAATTCCAAAGTTTTGGACAGCCCTGGCTGATGTGGCTCAGTGGACTGAGCACGGGCCTGTGAACCAAAGGGTTGCCAGTTCAATTCCCAGTCTGGGCACATGCCTGGGTTGCAGGTTGGGTCCCTAGTGCGGGGGTGGGGGTGTGTGTGAGAGGCAACCACATATGGATGTTTCTCTCCCTCTCCTTCTCCCTCCCTCCCCCTCTCTCTAAAAACAAATAAATAAAATCTCCTAAAAAAAAAATCTGGACATCCAAACAAACCATTAGTAAACCAAAGATGCAATCAACTGAATGGTTCAAGATATTTGCAAACAATACTTCCAGTTAAGGGCTAATATCCAAAATATATAAGAAACTCATACAACTCAACAACATCAAACATACAAACAATCCCATAAAAAAATATGGAAGAAAATCCAAGCAGACATTTTTCACCAAATACATACAAACGGCCAAAAGATACATGAAAAGGGCCCGGCTGGTGTAGCTCAGTGGATTGAGCACGGGCTGGGAACCAAAGGGTCCCGGTTCGATTCCCAGTCGGAGCACATGCCTGGGTTGCGGGCCAGGTCCCCATGAGGGCCATGTGAGAGGCAACCATACATTGCTGTTTCTCTCCCTCTCTTTCTCCCTCCCATCTCCTCTCTCTAAAAATAAATAAATAAAATCTAAAAAAAAAAAGATACATGAAAAGGTGTTCGACTTTTCTAGCTATAGAGAAAAATGGAAATCAAAACCACAAATAGATACCACCTCACACGTTAGAATGGTTATTATCATAAAGAAAAAAATTTAGGCAGGACGTGAAGAAAAAGAAACCTAATAGTGATGGTTGGAATAGAAATTGGTACAACCACTATGGAAAACAATGTATACATTTTTCAAAAAATTAAGAATAAAGCTATGATGTAACTGAGATATCTTCCTCTTCTATAACAAACAGAAAATTTTGAAAACATTCAATCATAAAAATATATGTATTCTTATGATTGAGTTCATACACAATATATATCACAGCCAACACATAAAAACTTCCCAAATGTTCTTCAAAGAATAATTGGATAAAAAAGATGTGTATATATATATATATATATGCACTGGAATATTAATCAGCCATGAGTAACTATGACATACTGCTATATGCAACAACATAGATAAATTTTGAGTAATCAAGGGAAAAAACTGCCAAAAAAGAACAAGAACCATATGATTTCACTAATATGAAATAAACAGACAGCAATAAACAAACAAAATATAAAAACAGCGAAAAAAATAAGACTGGTTAGCAGATAAAAACCAGAGTGGAGGGAAAGCAGAGGGTAAAGTAGGTCAAATATATGCTGACCGACGGAGACTAGATTTTGGGTGGTCAGCGTAGAATGCAATATACAGACACTGTGTTATATTCAATAGAATTGTACTTCTGAAACATGTTATTAACCAATATATGGACCTTGGCTAGGATGATTTATTTAATAAACAAAACAGGGAAATTAATAAGCCCTACAGGACACTTGGCACAATGGCCAAAAAAACCAAAAAATCACGAGCGAGAAAGTTTACAAGCTTGCTACTAATCAAACACCTTGAAGGAAAGAAGTAGGAGCTACCAGGACTCCAGAAACAGACCTGCCTCGGCTGAGAGGTGGTTTAGGTTTTGAGCCAGAAGACCACTTTTTTCCAAACACAAGGGCGGGGGCAGAGCGGGTTGGGTGCATTCGTGGAGTCATGCTGCCATCTAGCGGCCAGTTTCGCTGAGCCGGGGACCTTCCCTTTGTGGGCCCAGAGTAGCCCGCAGAGGTGCTTGAGCCAGATGGTGAAAAGGAGAAAAAGCGAAAACAGCTCGAGCAAGGAGCCCGCAAAGTAGCTAGTGGGGTCGGGGGTGCCAGGGCCGTGGATTTGTGACTGAGATTCCTTTGGGCGGACTTTGGAAGCCTGGCCCCTAGCCATAGCAACAGCAGCGGAAAGTTGGCGTAGCGCCAGCCAGGCCCTCCAGGGACAATGAGAGCGCCAGGGTTAATGGGAAGTGTGGCCACTCAGGACGGGAGCAATTGGGCCTGCGTTTTAGAGCCCTTCGCCAGTTTATTTTGCAGGCTGTGTCTTGAGTGGCTCTCCTGCAGGCAAAGACAAGACAAGGGGTTACCGGAGGGAAACAGGAGAGGAGGGGAATGCAGAGGGTAAAGTGGGTCAGGTATATGGGGACCGAGGGAGACTAGATTTTGGGTGGTGCACCCACAACGCAGTATAAGACACGATATGTTACAGAATAGAACTTTTGAAATCATCTGATGGCGTTAGCCAACTTCACCCCAATAAATAAGAAAGAAAAAAAGAATTAGTGAATGAATAGTGGTGTAACAGACAGTTTCACTACTTGGATTACCTCTTACAGGCTGCACTCCTAATCCCGAATGGGGAAATGGAGGACGAAATACAGAGAGGCCAGCCTTTCAGCAACACTGTGGCATCTTCTAGCTTTCTCCACCTAGAAGGACCCTACCTAGAGGACTGATCTCCAGAACCAGCTGGAAAAATGCCCTAGTCAGGTCAAAACATTGTAATGAGTGAATCCTTGGAAATCCAGGCCCCTGACACTCATAGTATGGGATATCATGTTTGGAGGTGAACAAGGAAGCCAATGGGGCACAAACAGTTTAAGGGTCTTGAATTATTACCTGATGGTGCAGGACGAAGACCCGGAAGGTTTCTCTCTATTGCTTCTTATTACCTCAGGGAATGGCCTCAGGCAGCCGCTTCGGAGCCGGTTCACTTAGTCTTCTCTGACCAGCACTGCCTGCCTTATACATTTCAGATCTAGTTCTTGCATTTAACGAACTACATGGACTTGGAATACTTGCTGAAGAAAATTTGGAAGTAGGGGAAAGTTGCCAGAATGAATTTTAAAAATCACCCATAATTCCACAACCAATGTATAATCACTCTTAGTACTGAATGTTCTTCCCAGTAGTCTTTTCTATGAGAGTAACTTCACAGGTATCCTACCGCCATGAGATGAAACAGTAACCCTTGTTGCATTCCAGACATTGCTGGGCATGGGTGGTGACCTGCAGAATGCATGCATCCTCCTGACCCCTCCCACAAACCCCGCCCTTCATGGAAAATATGCTTAACCTCAAAATTAGGCAATGAAAATTTTTAGCCACAGTGAGATACTATTTCTTTCCTATCCGAGGACTGTTTGATTGAGGGACTGAAATGGATACTAGAAAATAACATCCTACGGAAGAACAAGCCAGGAAGCCCATCTTGGCCCACTAACAGAACAGTGCTGCAGCTGTGGGAAGGAAGTGGCGATTCTGAGGATAGAACTACATCCCGTACTCAGGCTTATCTCCTGGCCTAGCTCCCATTTGACAGAATATACCCATATTTTGCTGTGTATGGTGCACGCCCATGTTTTTGGCCTAAACTTTCAGGAAAAAATCTTTTGTTTTAATTTTTTAAATTTAATTCTTTATTGCTATTTTGATGCCTGTTTTTTGTATAATAAAGGAGTTTTAGCATTTCTTTTTTAACATATTATGGTACAAGACATTTTATGTAACAAATAATTACAAAACACAAGAACGGGTGCAAGGTATTTCAGGTACTACCCATGTAAAGTGCACATCCTTATTTTTCCCTCAGAAATTGGGGCACAAAAAAAGTGTGCATTATACATTGTGAAATACGGTAAATCCACTGGGGAGCTGGGAATAAAAACTGGAAGAGTTGTTTCTTTTTTGTAATTATAAAAATAATATATTTTATTTTTATTTGTCACCAGCTGGGCCTGTATTTGTTATATTTATATATTTTTCTTTATTTTATTTTTAACATTTTTTATTGTTGTTCAAATACAGTTTTCTGCCTTCCCCCCCAACCCTCCCCATCACCCCAGCCCTCCTTTTGTGACAGCATGGATGGAACTGGAGAGCATTATGCTAAGTGAAATAAGCCAGGCCGGTGAAAGACAAATACCATATGAGCTCACCTTCAGCAAGAACCTAATCAACAAAATGAACAAGCAGCAAACTATAACCAAAGACAATGAAATTGAGAACAGGCTGACGGTGACCAGAGGGGAGAGGGGAGGAGGATTATAGGGGAAAAGGGTGAACAGTTTACAGGAAGAGTTTACAGGAACTATTATAAAAGACACATGGACAATAACAAGGCGGAGTGGAAACAGGGGATGGAGGTGGGGAATTGTTTCCCTAAAAGTGTTGACGCTGTGTGCAAGTCACCCAGCACAGCCCAAACAGCTCCCTCTCATGGCACTCACTCAGTGCAACAGGTAGCTGTGGTCAGAACATAGGATTTCCCTGTGTCACTGAAAACCACAGGAGCCACTCCCAGAGAAATCTACTAGTGGTACCTGGGTCTAGAGCCCTGAAATCTTTTGTATGTGTGCCGGAATCATAAGGGGGTAAGCGCCAGGCCAGCAGAACAGAGTCATTGCCAGTCTCATCCCTGCCTCTTCCCTGGCTGCTTCAACACACTCAGCAGCTCCAAGCAGCATGCAGTGGTCACCAAGGTTATCACCAGGCTCAGTCCAGGCTTGAAGGCACATCCTAACATATGATGTCATATCTTCACCCAAGAATGGAATGGAATGCAATGGAATGGCAAAGGAGAACTAAAATATGGCTGTGGGCAATGCTTCAGAGGGCTCTGAGTGAAGAACTGATCCAAGTCCTCAATGAACAATTTTTTGTTTTTTTCCCCTGTTTTATTAAAATGCAGTATACATTTGAACTTTTATCTGTTTAAAACAATTCTCAACCACAAGATACCACAATAAAAAAGATAGAGCTCTGGCTGGTGTAGCTCAGTGGGTTGACCTGTGAACCAAAGGGTCGCCGGTTCAATTCCCATGCCTGGGTTGTGGGCCAGGTCCCCAGTAGGGGGCCCATGAGAGACAACCACACATGGATGTTTCTCTCCCTCTCTTTCTCCTTCCCTTCCCCTCTCTCTAAAAAGAAATAAAATCTTTTTAAAAATAAAAAAAAAACAGAAGGAAGAAAGTGAAAATGCAACCCTGTGTTTTGTCATGTGGTCATTCTGGTTTCTACAGACAACTGGAGAAGAAACAAATTGAAAATCACCACTGTTTCTTATACATTTTCTAAATTTCTATTTCTTATTAAAAGTTTTTTTTAACTTTTTATTGTTGTTCATTTACAGTTGTCCACCCCCCATTACTCTCCCCTGCCCTGCCCACCTGAACGAATTATTTGATCAGTTAGTCACAGCCAAGATGCTTGTGAGGTAAGTAAGCAAAGTATAACCAGAGAAACAAAATTTAACCAGAGACATTGAAGTTTAGAACAAGCTGGCAGTAACCAGAGGGGAGGGGGAAGGGGATAATGGGGATGAGGGTATTCAGGAACTGCTATAAAGGGACAAAACTAAGGGGGAGGGGGGAAGCAAGGGAGGGAGGTGAGTTTGCCTGGGGTCGGGGGGGAGGGTAAATCCAGACAACTGTAATTGAACAACAATAAAATAATTAAAAAATATATATTAAATTAGCCCGGCTGGTGTAGCTCAGTGGATTGAGCGCGGGCTGGGAACCAGAGGGTCCCGGTTCGATTCCCAGTCGGGGCACATGCCTGGGTTGCGGGCCAGGTCCCCATGAGGACCATGTAAGAGGCAACCATACATTGCTCTTTCTCCCTCCCTTCTCCTCTCTCTGAAAATAAATAAATAAAATCTTAAAAAATATATATATATATTAAATTAAAAAAAATTATTTGATCGGTTAGAAAAAAAGCACAACTCCAGCAAACACTTTTCCACATTTCTAGCTGAGAAAATGTACAGATGGGGCTTGAATTATTACATGTTAATAACATTAAAAGCTGTTTTATGTTCCTATAAAAAATTGCTCTGTAGTTATAGGAAAGAAGGAAGAAAGGGGGAGGAGAGGGAGGGAGGGAGGGGGGAGAGAGAGAGAAAGAGAGAGAGAATGAACCTGTATGAAGAAGGGATTTAAACTTAAATTCAAGGTCTAAGTTTATCACTATCTGGTATTATGGATATTTAATGGTGTCTCTTGAGTTTTCCTACCTGAGAAGCAAATTGTTCATCAGTTTGCCCTGGCTGGTGTATCTCAGCAGATTAAGCACAGGCCTGTGAATCAAAGGGTCGCTGGTTTGATTCCCAGCCAGAGCACATGCCTGGGTTGCAGGCAAGGTCCCCAGTATGGGATGCATGAGAGGCAACCACAAACTGACGTATCTCCCTCCCTTCTCTCTAAAAATAAATAAATAAATAAATAAAATCTAAAAAAAAAAAGCTGTCGCTAGAGTCCATGACCTAGAATGGCATCGTGCACACGGCACAAGGCTGAGAGGAACTTATGGAGATTAGTAAATGGCTGTACCTTTCAGTAAGGGAGAGGTATTGGTGGCATCAGTTTCATGATCTCAACCCTGGCTGGCCACTGCACCCCAAGACAGAGCTAGATTTTCAGGTATTTGTAAGTCCCTGTGTCAAAAGGGACACAGTACGTTGTCAATTCCTATAACAGCTGTGTGAGGCTGGCCAGGATGGCAACCTAAGGGACTTTTGTACTTCTTCCTGACCACAAACACACCCTGTAGACAAGATCACTCGTCTATAACAAGTCCCAGTATGTGCTCACCAACAGCTCCAGCAAGATGACCCAGGTCACCTATTTTACCTGTTACATTTTGTAAATCAGGTATTTTGCTTTCATGGAATACTCTCTCACATGATTGCTGACCACAGCACCAACTTTATTTTTTTCTCTCAAATTTTGGTCCCAAGTTTCAAGGCCAACCAAGTGTGCTTTCCTATCTATCATCCAATAGCCAAACAGTTGCTAAAAATCATATCCCTGAACACTATCTGCTTATTTTGCTACTCACTTCATGTTTACTATCTCAGTGACCTCATTGCTCCAAGACATCTTGCGTCATACTAATATGGCTTCTAGCTTGTCTGCGTGAGTTGGACCGTCTTTTTTTTCAAGATTACGTTGGCACAGGTTATATTTATTGTACATGTTGCACAGATGCTTGACGATAATGTGTATTATGTAATATTTGGGTCCAGAGTTCAAGATTTATCTATTAAGTCATTTTCACACGTTGTTTAAAACTTCTAAATTTGTATTATGTTGCTGGCTACTTGAGCTGTCAAATGCTGAGAGATGTGTTAAAATGCCTGCCATTTTAATGGATTTGCCCATTTCTGCTGGCAATTCTTTCCATTTCAACATTATGTATTTTAAAGCTATGTTATTGTGAGGTTTCTGAGACAAGCTCCAAGCTGGGAAGGCATTTGAATGTCACTGTTTTTCTCCCTCCTGACCACAGAACACACCCTGTAGACACGATCACTTGAGATCATGTTTCATATCCTGTCTTCACATGAAACAGCCTTATGAGGTGACACCAGTCAACCCCCGTAGGTGTGAGGACCCATGTGAGTCACAGCAAGCACTTTTATTATCCAGATTTTATATTTTCATGGTAGACCATAGCCCTAGTTTTCCTCCCAGCTTTTAAAGAGTAGTTTCAAGGTCCTTCAAGTTTTGCCTTCATCATATAGTCTGACAGCCACCAAGACCATAGGATCTATATTTTTAGGGCATGTCTACATGGCTTCCCCACCTGCAAACAGCAGCGCTCACCCGACTGCCTTGCCATCGACAAACTTACACTCAATCATGTAAGATGAATTCCTTCCATGCAAAATGACTTTCTCTACTCCGGAAACACCCTAGCTCCAGCAACTATATCTTTCATTTTCTCCACACCCCTATTGTCCCTTAATGCCTTTGTCAAGACTGAAGATGCCGTTGGCGCCACCATGGTATGTCCACATTACCTGTTTTAGAAGGAAGCTGAAGGTCAACTTCGTGGCGCCCTTCTGGGAAAAAATGGAATAATCCCAGTGGATGTCCACCTTCAGTTTTCTCACACCAGACCAAATGCTCTTTCGTTGATATAGTTCTTGAAGTTCATCAACTGATTCACCTCCTTTATGTATTGCCTTCTGCTCCTAACCCACCCCTCCATCCATTATTTTTTTAAAGATTTTATTTGTTTATTTTTAGACAGAAGGGAAGGAAGGGAGAAAGATAGGGACAGAAACATCAATGTGTGGCTGCCTCTCACGTGGCCCCCAGTGGGGACCTGGCCTGCAACCCAGGCATGTACCCTGACTGGGAATCGAACCGGCGACCCTTTGGTTCACAGCCCGCGCTCAATCCACTCAGCTACACCAGCCAGGGCTCCATCTGTTATTTTCATAGCCAGCTACTTTGAGTCCATCTGAAATAGTAGGTGTGGGTGTGAAGGCCCATAGTCATTGCAATACCTCTGCCTGGGCTGGTTCTGGGGAAGGCTCTGCGTGACAGTTTTATCCCCTGCTGTGTTGTGCTGCAGCAGCACTTGGCTTTTTTCATCCTGTGAGGACCCAGTTCCTGGTCTCTGCAAGTATCTACGGCTGTGGGTGTTTCAGTTGTGAGAAGTTACCTGATTTGTGTAAAACAATTTAAATAACCTTAACAAACAAACCGTGCATATTCTATATATCTTAATAGTTCTTTTTTTTAAAAGTAAAGGTGATGAATCTGCTCAAAATACTAGATAAAGCAAATTGCTTAAGCATTTCCTTGAGTAAAGGCCAGTTGGGTTTCTTGGAATTCTATTCATATTCACTTGTCATGCGCCAATTTGGCCGTCATCTTGAGCCTATCCCTCCATGCTGTGGCTGTCTACGGACCCCTGGTCAGGCCTTCACATTCACTAACATTCAACATCTATACGCATAACCCCCCTGACATTCGGACTTCTGGGTTACCTATACACTGCTACCCCTGAACAATCATGTCCTGTACTTTTAGCTGTTTCCTGAAAACATCCCTTTGTCTCCTTGGTTTGCTCTCCCTCTTCTCCAAGCTGCTATACAGAACTTGCCGAGACATTCTTCTCAAGACAAGACTAACACATTCCGTTACTCTTAGCTGCCCTCCTGTGCTTCATAGAGAAAACAGACAGCGTCTGGAGGGAACACCTCAGTGTCCTGTGTTTGCTGCCTCTCTTCAGTCAGTTTGTCTGGATATACACCTTGCTCACCCCCAGGGCAGTCTTTTGTATAAGGCCAACTCCCCAGTACACTTAAATTGCTCTAAACTTAAAATAGGAATTTAAAGAGTCCCTGAGTTTCTTCAAAAATGAAAAAAAAATTAATTCTCATGTGATTCAGCAATCCCAGTTTGGGATATAAATCTAAAAGAACTGAATGCAGGGTCTTGAAGTGATACTTATACACCCATGTTCAAAACTGCCAAGAGGTGGAAGCAACCCAAATGTTCACTGACCAATGAATGGATAAGCAAAATGTAGTGTATCCATATGAAAAGAAAGGAAGCTCTGGCTGGTGTGGCTCAGTGGATTGAGCACTGGACTGTAATAGCCCAGGAGGGTCTAATAGGGTCGTGGATAGGGTCTGGCACCGCAGGTGTGGTGACTAGGCCTGGTTTCCGGCCTTGACAACTCCTCGGGCCTTGACTGCTTCTCAACCCTGGGAAGAGTATGTTCTTGATAATCAGTGTTCCGCTGCAAGGTCATTCTATGAGAACAAGACATCCTGGGGCCGAAGCCAGATCACGCAAGAAGAAGGACTTGT